>CM052294.1:2824161-2923491 GCA_028455765.1 Lasioglossum oenotherae | reverse complement strand
CGACGATATATATATATATATATATATATATATATATATATATATATATCGTCGGTGATAACACGCGGCAGCATGTTTTAGCATGAAACAGAACCTTTACTATTTAGCCTGTGGCATAAATCAGAACTAGCTTCAACCGATGCTTCTCGTGCGATATAACCATATGTATTAGAAATTGCTAAAATTCGATGCGGCAATACATAATTCTAATAAATGTAGCTTTATTAGAGGAACACCTGTGGACTTGACACAAAAAGTGTATAGAATTGACATAAAGAGTAATAAAAATAACAATTGCACACAAGGAGTTCGTGTCACTCGAAAATTTCGGTGTCCTCTTACGCCCTCTAAGATATATTCTGACTGGAGTGAGAAACAGAAGGCCATCGACATGATCTCGTCGGTGCAGAAGGCTACTGAGGAGATTCTCGTCGGTAAGAAGGCAAATTGTCACGGAATCATATATTGATCATCA
Organism: Lasioglossum oenotherae; assembly: GCA_028455765.1. Classification (NCBI taxonomy): domain Eukaryota; kingdom Metazoa; phylum Arthropoda; class Insecta; order Hymenoptera; family Halictidae; genus Lasioglossum; species Lasioglossum oenotherae. The sequence goes on along the minus strand of CM052294.1, from coordinate 2,923,016 downwards.
TGAATTGTTACATTCTGTACCGAGCAGATCAAGGACAAAGAATTCCTAGAAATATATTATTGAATCATAATTTTAGGAAAATCAACAATTCCTATTTCAAATTTTATACGAGACACCTCAGTTTGTAATTTCAAAACATTTCATAAACGAGAATTATTACCTTTCACTTTTTTATACATAAATGTTCCAAGAATCGATCTGGACAGAAATATTTTGAAAAGACTTTAATGTAAAAAATTAGATGGCAAGGTGGTCAAGGAAGTGCTCGTTAACATCGTTAGCAAAAGAAATTGTTATAAATATTAAACAGCCAGAAATAATAAATTTATTTGTGAATTGTATCGAATAAATTAATGCGTGCGAATGTTATGGTTTAAAAGTTATTCCGTATCACGAAAACTATTAGCCACTTTGACTAAAAAATTAGGTGGTCAGATAGCCAAGGAATTACTTGTGGACATCGCTGTAAAATGGAATTGTTATAAACATTAACCAGCTGGAAATAATAAATTTTTCAATAATTGTCACGGCGATCGATATCGATCGATATTCGGCGGAGTGGGGGGCGCCGCTCGAGCTCGGCGACTCGGCGAGAGGCGAGAGCTCTCCGTCAGTGTGCTGAGCACTCTCATATCCTCTCTGACCGTGCTTGGAACCAAATCTCCAATCTCCAAATGCAAAATGGCCGATTTCGCGAAGTAGCTAGACACGACTATTTAGTGTCTTTTGTGGGTGAATTTTCGGTTTTACTTTTCTTTCAAGTATATTTACCACAATCTTTAGAACATTTGGCATGATTTGGCAGCATAATATTTTAGGATTCGGCGAACGTGTTTCAGAATATTTATAAATTCCTCATATTCTGTACATCGAAGTCCTACAGTTTGGTTACTTTTCTTGCGCAGTAAACATTTCAAGAAAATCCCGAGTTATCGTTATCAAGAGAAATTCAATTACTCGTAAGTAAACTTGTTGTGCGCGCTATTGTTTATTTTTTTCAACGTATATGCATTATACTTATTTAGTGTGTAATCTTTGGAAATTATATATGAATAACTCGAAATCGTTTTATAATTAACAGTTCTTGTTTCCTATCTGTGCATGTTTTCCTTTCTAAGACAATCTTGTGAGTATTTATTCGCATCGACCACTGATCGACCACTCGTGGCATCGACGTTGGCCGTTGGACACAGTCACCATTGGTCATCATTGTCGTCAAGGACAGAAACAAAGGAAACAAATGATCGAAGGATTTTTTGGAGAACAGAGGAGAACTCGGCCAATGAAAATATCAATGAAAAATCCTTTATACAACATAGGATCAAAACAAACAATCAATTTTCACGGTATGAATGTTTGAATTCGACGTGAATTATCTCATAAAATATGAGATCTGTAGTTTTAAATGAAAATGGAAAAAAAGAACAAGCTGAAGCATTACATTATACTTGAAAGTTTAAAGACTACAAAAATATGATTTTATTATGAATAGCATATAGTGCTGCTAATAGATATATTAAGTGAAATTTTCTTAGATTAATTTCAATAAAAGTATGCTAATGTGAATACATTACCATTAAATATGGATAATAAAATTACAAAAGATATAAATGTAATTCGGAAAGATAGCGTAGAGGAATCATCGGCTGCGTTGATCGCTAAAGAAATTGTAAAAAAATCGGCATTCTCTACCGAACCATTCGACGAGAAGGATATGTTAATAGCACAGTTGCAAGAACAAATTTCAAAGCAAAGAGAATGCATATTATACTACGAGAGTATAGTGCAATTCATGAATTACAGACTCATGAAATTAAAAAAAGTTCTTAAAGCTCACGAATTATTGGAAGAACTCGATTCGTAATTCCGATTAACAGCAGGAACTTTGCTAAAAATAAAATCTTAAGACATTCGGTAAAATCAAATTTTTTATGATAAACATACACATTTTTTGTATTTTTACTAAAAAAATATGTCTCTACATATATGCATATGTATATGTACGTGTATATGTATATGTATATGCTGTTACGCATCTTTCTAATACAAATAACTATAGTTACGTTAACAAATATTGCCATAGTTCTAGACAACATGTAGATATTATATATGTATATGAATGTAGAGAGTAATGTACATATTATTATAGAACATTGTGTTTATTGAAAACTTTCTCCTTTTCTGTAACATATAAAAAGTTTAAGTGTGTTGGATTATTCTCAAATTGTGAATTTCTTTTAACTTCTATATACAATTAATATTAGATAATATTAGTGGCAATACGAATATACAATGTATTTATAGAAATTAAAGTAAAGTAAAATTTAGCTCCTCGATCGACTGTATAATAAATGTCATTAAACGAGTATCGAAAACTAATTTTTTGCAAATCTACTTGTTTAAACAACATTTTATTATACATTATAGAATTGAAGATATATTAATGTTCTACAGTGTGCTGTACAGTGTGTTTCAGTATGATAGTTAAATAGATGTTTAAAATTGAACACACATACATAGTTTCTTTTAGTCAAAGTTCTGTTCTCGAAGAACTCGAAAATGTATTTTTGCTATGGCTAATGTGTCGGATCATTACTCGTTATTTCTACTCGTAACAATAAATGCTGACGGTAGGGCATTATCTACTTAATTATTTCGAAATAATTAATATCATATGTCACTGTTAATATTTACAAACAGTTGTGCTATATATGTATAAGTGAAAATTATTAGTAATGGAAAGGCACACAAGTCAAACGGTACACGCATAGTACCTGATAAATATTCGAATTCGATTTTTTAAAATTACGTTCTCGTTTATTTGTACATATATCGACTACTAATCAATCTCTTGCTCGGATCCACTATTCGTCTTGAAACACCTTGTATTAACTCAGTTCGCTGATATCAAACTTTGCGCAGAGTTAATGCACAAGCGTTAATGTAACTACTTAATTAAACATAATCTGTAAAAACAGAATAATATAAGTCTCTCCTTGATTGTGTAATAATGTACATACAATATATGTATATATAGTATTATATATATACGTACTTTACGTTATATATATGTACGTTCTATCGTTTGAAAGAAAGTAGCATTGTATTGTATGAGACATTCATTTACATATATTCATTCCTACATGAACATTTTTCGTTGATTCATTTGCAAAAAATATGTTTTAAATGCTCCGCTGTGACATTTCAATGTATACAGTATAGTATACAGGGTGAGACGCCAGAAACAGGCCACTTGAATAACTCGGCTACTATTAGGAAGCAATGCATCAGATGGAACTTACTTGGTTTCGAGGGGGCATTAATCAGATGATAGTAGCTTTTTTGTAGGTGGACGCGTAGAGGACATATGAAGGTCAAGTTTATTTTTTTAAAAAGAATAAGGTATTTTTTAATACATCAATCGATGCAGCTGGACATTCGTTATAAAATAGTACTTACCTATGTATGTCGAAAAGTTAGTCGATCAGGAGATATTTCAATTTAAGTAACTCTATAAAATACCTTTACTGTCGTACTAAGACGTTAGTGTTTACATTGAAATATCTCCTGAACTACTATCTTTTCGACATACATAGGTTTTTTATGACGAATGTCCAGCTGCATCGATTGATGTATTAAAAAATACCTCATTCCATTGAAAAAAATGAAGTTGATCTTCATATGTCCTTTACGCGTCCATCTACGAAAAGGCTACTAACATCAGATTAATGCCCTCTCGAAACCAAGCAAGTTCCATCTGATACATTTCTTCCTAACACCAATAACAGTCGAGTTATTCAGGTGGCCTGTTTCTGGCGTCTCACCCTGTATAGTATATGTGTGTGTGGATGTAGAAAGTTACTGAAAAGTACATAAAATGCAAAAGTTTATTTCATTTAGTACTTTAAGTAGCAATATACGCTGTAATACGTTAATGTGCGTAAAAGAAAGTAATAAAAACATTGATACTACAAAATATAAAATAAGATGTATTTTACAATACTTACGTACTGAAATACAATAAATAAAATTATGAGTAAAATAAGACAATGCTATAATATGTTTCAAGATCATGTTTTTGGGTTGTCCGTTTAGAAAAGAATATTCTCGTTAATCAAATTTATGACCTAAATGTTAATTCTAGTTTGGCGGTTGGAATGGATGTGAAAGATGAAAGATGAAGAAAAAGAGATGATAAAGAAAAGGAGCATTTCCCGCGAGTCGACCTTTAGCGTCGTAGACGAGGTCAATTTAGTGCTACAAAAAAGGGTTGAATTATAGCTTTTTCAAGCTTGGACAAATAAATAGAAACTCTAGAATAACATTTTTTGTACTTGCGGCTGCACTTGAAATATTGAAACGCAAATTTCACTGCGCTGTTTAACGGGGCTAGGTCAAAGAGTCTGCTAACTATTTGATATTTCTACCGATTGTTTCGAAAAATGTCGTTCTATATTTTCAATATATTTTCATGCGGTCTTATCTCTTTGATATTGTATCATATTATTTCAGAGACACCCTATATGGGAGACCGTATACGTATAATAAGAAACCGTGGAAAGGATGTTGTCTTATGTTATTTAGTTAGAGAGAAAAGTCCTCTAGCGGAGAAGACGCGAGGTGCCGCCACACTAGTCATTAAATTTAAATACAAACTACGTTATTACAGATTACGATATAACACGCACGTGTGATATACGAAATTTTAATCATAATTTTTCCAAGTTTGTTGTACTTTTTACACTTTACAATTCAATCCTTTCTCTTTTTTTTAGCAGATTTGATAAAACTCATTGAAACGAACGTATTCACGTAAAGAAAACAGATCGTCATTTATTCAGTATATATGTTAATAAAAGCATGTGAGGAAACGTGTCCGTAATTTATCCGAAGATGATAACTAAATAACATTAAAATCAGTATTAAGTGGTAAATCGAACACATCTTTTGAGCGCACAAGAGGAGAGTATACATATATTACATTACTGAATTTTGGATATGCATATTTCTTGTCTTGTATATTGCTACTTGGAAACTTGATAAAATGCAGCTTGAAACAATATCTTTACACTCACTTTACAGTAGATTCATAAATAATTCATAAATTCATAATCATAATTCATAAATAATCTTGAGTCTTGTTTTTGACATATTTCTTCCTTCCAAAAACAAAAAAGAATAAAAAATTATTATAGAACGTAATAGTAATGTACGCGTTAGAAAATACAAATGAAAATGATTATAAAAAGTCTCTGTCTCTTCGAATTCTCAGAACATTATCACACAATTACAAGTCCTTCGGATTCTGTGTTTCTGCGCGATAAGTATGTATGAAGTTCTATTCTCTTCCAGAGCAAAAAATAGAAGTATCTCGCGAGTTCTGGTCCGCAAACAATTATTTAGCGGCGAAAGATTCATATGTTTGCTTGTTAACGCGTGTATGCACAAGCAAAGAGGTATTCTGTAAGTTTACATCGAAAAGTGGCAACCCTAGTAATCTGCCTGCATAGATAATCGTTGATTGTTACTTGGCTTCAAAGGTATCGTGCAATGACGCGCGTCTGCAAATCTCTCATAGTATCTCTCCAATCTCAGGTACTTTACAGTTACTAAGTGACCTGAAACAATGCAATCTTTGAATGAAATGATAATCCAGCGCAAAGAGACTGCGCGAGCGTGTGTGTGTGTGCACGCGCGCGCGCGTAATTTATAAAAATGAAATAGTATTAACCCGTAGCACTCGAACGACGACTCCTCGAGGCGCCGTTCAAAATCACTGTAATATTAAATTCAAAATATTGTTCAAATTATATCAGATAAATCAGTTTCATACGCGTAACGTGAAAAAATCATGTAGATTGAAATAGTTGAGGAGCGCAAAGGGTTAAACCTATCTCTGCGATGCTTTTCGGTATAAACTATAAACGGTTTATTTTGTACTATTCGATGCTTACCGTCGAACCAACATCCGTGTAAAGCCCTGTAAGCTTTCCCTGCGTCTTCTTGCGACAGACACTTCATGTAAACACACCCTTCTCGACTTCCACGATCTACACGGATGTGAAGTATTTTTACACCTTCCCCGCATTTCTCTAGAATAGCGTCCTGCACCTTCGTTTCCCAGTCATCCTCGGATTCTCTAAACGAACGTAAACCATGCATACGTACGAATACATGTCAACGATATTATCGGAGAAAATGACGGAGAAACGATTAAAAACGCTTACACATCTGCATCGAACATATGTCTGATCTTCAAACAGGGTGTTGGCGAACACGTCAAGCTGTTAACTGAACCTTCCATTGTTTCGAACGCTTGGCCTTGCCATACTTTGGACTTTTTGTTCAGAACGAAATTCTGTGCGTTCGATTTGTTAAGACTGTTGTTAGGCAGCCAACGCCACACGTGAAACTCTTCCCCTGCAACCTGCTGCACTTCCCTTCGAATTCTGAAAGCCGTTATACATTTTCAAAGAACAGACTCGAGATCCGAGTCGAAAGAACAAAGCCACCGAGAAGCAATCGAAGAGCTTACCTGGATTCGTTTTCATCCAAAAATTTCACTGCTCTCTCCCATAGGCTGGCCATCTTTTTACGGTCTTTGGGTGGTATTAGATTATCACGTACATGACTGATAGCAAGAAAACTTTCTTGTGTGCCACCGGGCGATGCTACAGCAGCATTTTGATGATGCATTTCAACCATGTTAATAATCTCGCTAACAAGCTTAAACACTTCCCTTTCTGTACTTTTCTTGTACTTTATATACCAAACGAATAATTTCTGCAATCCTATAGCTGCTAGGAGGCCTGAGAATATATTGCGACATTATTTCTATAAGATACTGTACTGCTTACGATGTAACAATTAAATTGCAGATGTTGATAGAATACATTTCCACGTTCGCACGTGTTAAACTTTGAAATATTACGAAATAAAAATGTGAACTAAACAATGGTCGAAACGGCTAACAAACAAAAGAAATGTTTTTCTAGAAAAATCTGCAGTCTAATTAATATACACACTGTATTCTCTCAGTGAAACATTATCATGCAATAATATACACTGCATGCCAAAGAAAATCGCATAACATAGATTATTATAATCAGAAAGGAATAATTTACTAATGCGACACAGTTACAGAATAAAAGTATGTAGTTTTGTAACAAAACGAAATAGTTTCGATGTAAGAATATTATCGCGTTGCGTAGAACCTTGTCAGCACAGGTTATCTCAAGAAAATTCATCCCATAATAAGTCGGTAAAAAATTTACCAAGTGACACAATCAGAAGAGAGGAGAATATGGTGAAGAGCTTATTTTTAACGAGACATTGCATCGGTAATTCTGGGTTCGTGATCACCATTCCAACTTTCCCATTTAAGCGGGTAGAAAATAATTTATCCTGTAAGAAAAGGACGCGTTTCCCTTTAATTTATACACCTCATCGAAAATCAATTGTATTAATCGCAACGATGGAAAAAGCTTTTACAATACCAAGGAATCCAAAACTTCACCGGGAACTCCGTTATCATCGTTTATGTCTATCAAAGAGATACCCCATTTAGGATTTTTAATGACGAGCAACTGTGCATTTTGCAAATCCTCTTTCACCTCCAAACTTTTCTGTAAAACAATTTCATGATTGCACATATAGCGAAGTTCGTAGAATAAGTTTCGTTTCGTTACAATTCATTCAACCTACCACTTTACTGCTCGTAAACATTTGCAGGATTTCGGAATCAGTCAAATAAGGAGTTTCGCTGGAATTGTCGCATATCATGGACACTGCCTTTTTCGTTAAAATCGGTTGAAGTCGCTTTAATAGCTGTAGCACAGAATCTATATTTTCTTTCATTACACAATTAACTCCAGGCGATTCATAGTCAGCTCCATCAAAGCATAACGGTATGTTGCTATCTATAAATTAAAATATACACATATATAAATATATATATGTATATATTATATTATATATATAATCGATTCCTTAACGATATATATATATATATATATATATATATATATATATATATATAATCAAAATTAGAATTTTTCAATCGAATATGTAATGTCATTTCAAACTTGTATATTTGCATATGTATATTAAAATATGTACATATAAATTGTACATGAAAAAAAGAAAAATTATTTGACAGTTTGAACCAAACAATAGAAAATAGGATAAGATCGTTATTGTATAATGGGAAAGGAAATAAAATATCAAAATTAATACATCGTTAATACAATACTTATTATTTTATTAAACACGTTGAAAAAACAATACATATTTCAAATAGAATCTTCAAATAGAATACGTATAAAATACTGTATGATAAAACTTTGACGCTACGAAAAAACAATTTTAGATGTTGTTTCTTTGTTCAATATCCAATATCCAATAATACAATAGCATGCAATGGGGCTAACATACACCATGCAATAAGTTAATGAAATCGAAAGTACAAAAATTTATCTTAACTAGTTTATATTTATTAATGCTCTCTTTAAAAAATCTGATTATTATAAAATATAGAATACGTTTTGTATATGTATTACCTTCTAGTGCCAATAATTATTTGATTTTAATATAGTTCAATAGAGTTATATATAATTCAAACTCATGATGCATTAACATATATGGTATATTGCAACATACATACTTATTGTTAATATATTTACCAACTTAATTCAGAAACTTTCCCACAAACTGATAGTTAGAGTATATGTAAGTTTTCCTTTCATTATAGTTTGACAAGAGTACGTTTCTAGAAATCTTATTTAAACGATACTACAATTCTGAATACCTACCCGTTGAAAGCGAGGGAAATGTTTCTGATTTCCCACCGAGACCCATGTATATAACTGCAAGTATTCCAAAAAATAAGGCCAGTACCACAACCAGGATTACAGACACCATGTTTTGATTGTTGCGCGTGTCTTCTCTGCCTGTGGCTGATGGCTTAAACGTTCTACCCATTGTTTCTCGGGGTCTATCTAATGTTGTCGCATGCCTTGAACCAAACAATTTTCATATTTTTCGAATACTATATATATACGATAGTCTAATATTATATATTACAACAGTTTTTTTATAATACCTCGGACTCGTTGTCGAGTACAGCGATCTTGTAGAAGAGAAGTGACCATTCGAATCTTTTTCTTTCGGCTCCGATAAATTAGATGTATGGCGTAAAGTTGAACCTAGACGGTGGTAAAAAACATAGCGAACGATTACATAGAGAACGTTAGAAGAATTTTTATTCTTTATTCGGATGTGTGTGCGCGTGAACTCTCGATATATCAAACTTACTCTTTAAACTGGACAAAGAGGTAGATGCCAGATTGCCCATAGATGTACGCGAACTGAGTCTTCTAGTAAATTCGGATAAAAATGGTGTTTCATAATTTGCCAAAAGATCTCTTTGATCCGAACTGTCTTTTGTACAAATATCTTCCTTTTGAGGATGTATCGGAGAGATATTCGAATCAAAAAGCGGTTCACTGTATTTATTGTCTTTTACAGTATGTATAGATCTGGATTTTGAATCGTATAATTTTGTAACCGGCTCGTGTTCGGATGTGTTGTGCTCGTATGATCTAGAGTCATGGGATTTACCAACACTGGATACATATTTAGATGGAGAATATCTTCTATTTACTTCCTCCACAACATCCGAGTCCGAGCCTGTCTCTAAGCCATCGGTAATGCTCGACGTCTTGTTAGTCTTGACATATTTTTTCTGTGTGGTTTTCATTACCATACGAGTCGTGAAGGACGACGAGCTATCATAATCGGGTGCTACAGGATCCTTAAACTCAGGGTGCGCTATTTTCTCTTTAACTGAACTTTTCGATATGCTTGTATCCGAAGACGGTAGAACCGATGGCGGCGGAGGCATCGGATTTGCCAGAGTTTGTCGTCGAGCATTAGCTGTTGCCTTCTTCTTTTTTGTCGATGTTGAACTCGAGTCATCGTCCGTATCCTCGCTACTGTATCTAACACATGAGAAAATTTGATTAGAAAATAAAAGAATTATAACAGAAATTCCCAGCATTATGTAAGAGAGCATATAACATAAACACAACAAATCAATTTCGAAATATAACGGTATTACAGATAAACATCGCTGCGAATAAGAATACAGACCGTAAAACGGAATCTGTTGTTTGGATCCAATTATTTGGAACTCGGTATGTTTACGAGAACTTATTAAAAATTGGAAGGATACGTGCTAAAATTACCTGGCAGCTAACGAATACCGCGAACCCGAGCCCCGTGCTTCGATTAGACTTTTCAATTTTTTCGCAAGGATTTTCCTGGTGGTTTGTGTCACTGGGCCCACCGGGTATCCGTATTCCATCAGCTTGCTGCGTAGCTCCGCATCGCTCAGTGTGTCCACCGACATTTTGTTTACAAAAGAAAAAAAGCTCCTTCTCTGAAAAGGACCCGGTAAAAAAGTTCCCTCGTGGACGAACCTCCCCGCTACGCACTCACGAGAAGCGTGATCAGGATTTTCGCCAAGCGTTCACACAGAACGTAATATTCACAACACCATCGGTGTCCACGCGTGTCACCTTTCACGACGTCATAAATGGTCCGCGTAACACTTGAACACACTTCAACACTTTGGAAAATAATCTTGGTTAGAACTAAACAAATGGCGCAATTTTCTAACGGTCGCGGTCGCGCGCATACTCATCCATACCATTTTACTTCACGCTTCACGCCGCTCAACCCTGTCCCCCTGTCATCCATAGTCATGGAACAGGATTAATCGAGAGAGCCTGCCATGCACTGAATCAGTGGTTTGATGCGTAGCCGATGCATTAGCGGTAGCAGAGAGCGGTAGATTTGAAAAAAGCAGATGCAGGTAAAGCACATTGTGGAACAAAGCACAATTTGTGAAGAAAGCAATGAAGTATTGACCTTGTTGCATAACAAGGAAAGTACTGTGAGGGCTAGTCAAGGTATAAAATATATACAATCAATATATTTTTTACATAACATGTAGTTATAAATAAATTAATTCCAAATCAAAATTTACAAAAATATCTTCGCTGTCACTGATATCGGTAGTATCACTCAAATCACTACAAATGTTTTTATTTAACAAAATTAATGCAGATATCGTTTTGTCACCCATATAAGCAGCCATTTTTTATTCGCATCAAATGCATGGAAAAGCGCGTCTGATGCGTGCAACGGAACGCACCCTGAAACAAAGCCGTGGATAACATTTTTGCAAAGGAAAATGTCGCTTGAAATCGTCTCAGGAACCACCCCCTTTCGGGATTTTCACGAATTTTGGGACACCTGTATAGTTGTATATACATAGTGTATATTTGCGGAAAAGTACCGATATTTTACGGGGTGTCCGGAGGTGTTCAAGGTACCCCATTTTATCGAGAATGTTACTTTACTGAGGCTAAAATCGCCGCGCATGCGCGGGAAATCTTGCACGATATCTCACAATCTCGCCATTGCACACCAATGCATGCCCAATGCCACTATGCATCGGCCATTAATATTATAGAAACATGTGTGCATTGTTTTTGTTTCGCTGAAGATATAACGTGGGATTGTTATGAAAATATTCTGGACATAATTTTTTAGTTACATAATGTATATTTTCGGTGAGGTATGTATCATTTCTATATTGTATAAAGAAATTCCAGTTTTGTTAATAACGATATTCAAATGTTTCTTACGATTCCTTCTACTTACATATGTATATTGTTTGTTCTCCAACAGTCGTTTGTCTCTTACTTTGACTAGAATAGAAAGTTGGTTACTAAAATTTATATCAATTTTGGCTACTACAGTTTGCACAATATCAATAGTAAAAGATTTATTTGTCGACGGTAAAGAGAGGAAATACAGTTGTGTTAGTATAATACATTTTTTCTTCCATGAGAGGATGTCTGTGTACTGATATTTATTGTGGGCTAATTTATTTTTTCCGTAGATGCAAGATGTGTGAGAATTTTGTTATCAATGCTCAAGCCATAAGAGAAAATACTTACAATATTGGGAAAAAGCTTCAATTGGCAACGGAAACGATTCTTGGAACATTTGATGCCACAGATTGTGACTTCCAACATAGCTTGGTTGTACCTACTAATAGAACAAACAAAAGCTATAAAACATTTACACGTGAAACAACTATGAAAGAAACAAACGGGCTATTTGTTGAGGCAGAATATGTAGATTCTAGTGATTCTGATGTAGACAATAATTATTATAATTATGTAGAAGAATGGGAATTACCTTCTGTTAAATCTCCAAAATCTGCACCTTTACTCGCTAGCATAGAATTTTGTGATACTACAACTAGAAGTGATGCTGCAACTACAAGCGATGGTGATCGCGCTATACCATGTGCAGTAATGGATATAGATATAATAGAAGAAAATAATAATGATCCAAATAATAATTTAGAGCAAGAGAACCGCATGACGACGGTCCCGGATCAAATACAAAGAGCAGAGGTTGTAGAATGTGAAAGTGTAGAATTGCCAGGCTGCAGCAAAGATTTTGTAGAAAACGAATCTCAGTATTACGATAAAAAATTGTGGGAAGAGGTGTTAAAAATCCATGACCTGATACCTCAATTCGCACAGAAACAAATTTTTGCAGCTTTGCGCAAAAATCACTGTGCAGAAAATCGTGTTTTACTTACTCTTTGGGATTTATTACCAAGTAAGAGACCAATGGCATTGCATCAGTTTTCACATAAGAAAACTATTAGAAAATGTAAATCAGTTTGTTCAAAATTCTCAACTAATCACCATGCTGATACTACTTTTGAAAATAACAAAGCAGTATTAATTGAAAACAAAAAACGAGATAACGCGGCAATAGTAATGCAAGACATTACAGTTTCTCCTGTGCAAGATGAAGATGAAGATATTATACTATTGAATGACGACAGCTTGAAAAGTTTTAAAAACACAGGAGCTAAACCAAAAAAGAAATCAACAGAAAGCAATACAGTTCCCCGAATTCAAAATGGAATATTACAACCTGCAAAATTAATATTCAAATTAAAAAACACATTTGAACGAAATTCAACGAATAATTACAAACAGCTGAATAAATACATGGAATATTTAGAGTATATGAAAAACGTAAAGAACAAGAAAAATAATGTAGATTTTAGAAATATCAACTTTCCAGTACGGAATAATATAAGACAATTTTTTTTACATTCAAAGTTCAAACATTCTAACGTAAATGTTTCACAAATGTTTATTAAGAAAAATAATAAGTCAAGAGTAGCGAATATTGCTGATACAAATAGCAATAACGATAAATCACCTAACGACAAGAAGGCAGTATGTGCTCTATTTAAATATGAGAATGAAGACTTGCAATATTCAAATGATAACACGTCCATTAATGAATCATCTGAAAATTTAGATTTATTGTTTGAAAATGATGCAACTGTTGCAGCTTGCAAAAATTCAAATGATGTCTCATCTTGTAGTACATCAAATCAGTTGCCAATGGACACGGTAGATGCTCCAAGTGATCGTCATACCAATAATATAGAAACACCAATTCCATTGAACAGAGTACTGACAGAAAGTTCAGCTACATTATTGACAGAGCAGTGTCCGAATCAGTATAAAACATCTATTTATACTGCAAATAATAATCCAAGTAATTCAAATGTACCTAATGGTTCAACTCCAATACAACAAGCATCTGGAGGCGAGAAAAGAAAGGAGTCTATTCACGAAAATAAATATGTTCTACCTGCAAACGTGGAACCAATATATAATGGATTACTATCGATATTTCATAATATTGATGAAACTTACATAAAAAAATTATGTTTCAAATATTATGAGGAGCATGATAGTACAGATAACATGACTGAAGACTTAATCGACTACTTGCTTGAGAATAATGAAAAATGTCTCGTATTAATTAAAAAGGACCACAAACGTGTTTGTAAAGAGGACATAAACCAACAGGTTGCTAATTTGTACAGTATATTTCCCGGAGCAGACGAAGAATACCTGCGGAAACGTGTGCAACTCATGAATGGCGATCAAAATGCCATAATTGAGTTTATTCAAACTCAATGTAATAATCCGACGTATATTACAAAGGAGGAGGCTTTGCGGAGAATGAAAATTACAAAACTTCAGAAGCAGTATTTACAGAATTTTAATGCGGAAATGTTTCTAAAGCTATTTCCAGATCCATTTCAGCATTTCGAAAATGTAAATAGACGGTGCAATTACAATGATAAAGCCCTTAACTTCTTGAAATTATGTTTCAACAGCCTCCACGTATGTTAACAAAAATTATGTCTCGTCCATAATGTATCAATTCAAAATTTAAAATCAATTTTTCCATTTGTAGGAGGCTACTGTGCAGGAACATTACAAAATTCACAAATATAATTTAAGTTTAACTGCAGAAGCATTAGACAAACTCTCCGTACAAAATCGACCTACTTATGTGGAACTTAATACTATACATGATATACTTTTATTACAAGAATGTGCATTTATATTACATAAAGTACAAATTAGAAACTGTATGAATAGGATAGAGGATGAGGAGAAAAAAGAATATGAGGCACTAAAGGTAATATTTTCTAAATAAACTGATATATTTATAATAAAAGATTTTTTAAATGAAAATTGTACATATTATAAACACATTAAAATAAATTTGATTTGCATATATACTTGATAGAAAGATGAATTTTGTGAATGCGAGAATTGCTTTGAAGCTGAATGCTTGCCATCGAAATGCTTTACATGTAACGATGGACACATATTTTGTCAAACGTGTATCAAAACGGCCGTTAAAGTCGAGATGGGAAAGGGAAAAGCACACATAAAATGTTTCTTGTCGGACTGTGACGAGGAATTTAGCTCTTCGACTTTACAAAAAGCGTTACCACCAACACAGTTTAGTATCCTTCTTAGTAAAAGACAAGAGACAGAGGTAATGGCTGCTGGATTGGATGGTTTAGTCTCTTGTCCATTTTGTCCATTTGCATCTATACCACCACCCGAAGACAAAGTCTTTAAATGTCTGAATGTTGATTGTATGAAAGAATCATGTAGGTAAGTTCAGCATGAAGAATATATTATTACTTCCCATTAGTATAGGATCATATATGTTTTATATAACATCTTTTATTTTTATGTCGTTCATTATCTTATATTGTCTTTCGTTTGTGAAACTGTAGGTTGTGTAAAAAGTTAAATCACGTGCCATTACAGTGCGAAGAAATAATTAAGAAAAGCAAAGCACGTTTACTATTGGAAGAAAAGATGACAGAAGCACTTGTACGTAAATGTTATAGCTGCAGAAAACCTTATTTTAAGGAGACTGGCTGTAACCTAATTACGTGTTCGTGTGGAGCTAAAATGTGTTATATATGCGACACACACGTAAGCGGTTACGACCATTTTGGCAGACTACCGAATAGGTACACCAACATCATAACTACCACGAATTAGAGTTAGTGGTAAACAATGTTGTATATAAATTTAAAATTATTATTTTCAGGTGCCCCTTACATAGCAATAATCATGCATTTAATGCGGGTACAGTAAATGCAGTCGCTAATAAAACTTTAAAACACATCGCAGAGAAAGGTATAGAAATAGATGCATCCTCTCTTTTGTTGCAAAATGCACAGACTAGAAACGATCTTCCTGAAGTTTCGGTAAGATTTCATACAACTGTTTGTGTGGGTAGTTCAAGGTGTTATTTTCTTGATTCATAAATGTCTTTTTATTTCTTTTTACAGCAACGAGTATCGAAAGTAGCAAAGTTCGACTTGTAAAAATCTTTCCTAGTGTATTCAAAGCGTCTTTCTTTCTTGTACGATATTTTCTTTTGTTATTTAACGTTAGTTCGTATTTTGGTAAGGTTCGCTTACTCTTATGAATTATATTAACAAGTTTAATTATGTCTAAAGTCAATTGAGAATATTATGTTCGTTTTGTTATATTTATTCTTGTGTTACGTCGCTAGTAAATCAATATGTATTTGTAACACATATATTGAATTCGTATACAGGGTACATAGCCTGCATAGTGATTTTAATGAAGTAATATAAATTGATATTAAGTTTCATGCTATACTATGAAATACACGATTGAGTTTGCGTATGCGTGTAACGAGAGACTGAAGGCTATAGAAATTAAAGAAATATTTTAATTATGATTTACTATATAAAGAGAAATATACTCTATATTTGTGCGTTTAATTTTGGTTTGCATTTCGAATTACTTCATTATAAAAAGAAAAACTGAAGTACAAACGATTTATAATAAGAAAAGATTATGAACAGAAGATTGGCTATTTTTTTCTCCTTGATTCTTCGTTAGTGGCTATCTCGTACGTTTTCTGAAAATGTTCGCTTGTTATTTACTTGTTATGCCCCTAATCTAATGTCAATGAGACCTTCACCCCCATGTGGAAGGGAAGGTTCGTTTGCCGAGTTCGTTGACTGAGGAGTTGTATGTTCACCGTTGTTGACATTTCCATCGTTAGGATTGCCGTGATGATCATTCCCATTAATATTGGGTACTTGGCGCGGATTTTGCTCGGTTTCAGATGGTGGACCATTAATGCCAACAATAACCATCTGCAAACGATAAAGAATTTAAATTCGTGAAAAATAAAAGTTTACTATGTTCACTTGTTTTCTATTTAATATGAAACCGTGAGAGAGAAACTTGCAGGCGAATTTTTTGACGGTCATTGTAAGAAGTAGAGAACTTTAGTATTTCTTTCACTGGCTTTTGTGAGGAAAGGCTCTTTGGTAAGACTAATAAGTTCAAGTTTTGTCCAAGTTGTCATTTTGTGGAGTAATGTCATACCATGTCTCCTGTTGCTGGGTTCCGGCAAACCCATTCAGCGTTGCCGACGTCGGCTGAGTAGAGATTGCCGTTTCGTTGATATTGTGTTTGCTGATTCCAATTCGGAGAAGGCTGATTGCCTGGTGCAAAACCAGGCGGTGGTGGTTGGACAGGTGGAAATTGTGATCGCGCCGGTGGTGAACACGACTGTACGTGTCCTGGTGGACATACTTGTCCTGGTGGTTCGAATGTTTGACCTGGATGGAAATGCGAATGTCCTGGAGGCGGCCCCCATTGTCTCCAGAAATGTTTGCCTTCTGCCACTGACAGCAGCAGAAATACAGCGACGAGTCTCTTCATCTTCTGGCAAACAGGAATTGGACACATACAAGCTTTATTCGCCTCTATGATAGTCCTCTCTATGAATTTTATTTGATTGAGCCTTGGAACCCAATCAACCACGTACACACAAACACTTATTATTATACACTTTAACAAACTATCAGGTGAGAACAATAGTACCGAGAGCTACCTATGATACTCCAAGCAGTCTTCTGGCAGCACGTTTAATTGTCGCAGAATTTCTCAGCTGCGACTGCTATAATGAAACTGACGTGACGAATGAGGAAAAACGAAACACTTGTTTCATTTACTTTCTGGTGCGAGATTGAACTCTGACTTATGACGACGACGACGACGCTCATAGATTATAGCCGAAATTTAAAAAATTAATGAAATAACAGTCTGTCGTTACTAGACAGCGAAATTGGTGCACTTATGCACCAAATCAAAATGAGTAGGTGTAATTTAAAACAGTAAAAATATTCAGGTAGAAAATTTTTATATTTGCATAATCAGTATTACTATTTATACGTCATTACTCCATATAATTTTTGTAATCATGTATAATATATAATTTCTGAATATCTTTTTATACTTATACTTAAATATTATTTAATATATTATTTAATAAAATACATTTCGCTGTGTTCTAAATTTATTCAATGATATTCCAAATTAAAGTCGAGTTTAAGTTTATAATAAATACACAACACTTCCATATATTCAACTGCGAAATATGTCTTATAGATTTTCCTTAATTCTATTGATTCTGCCGCTCGCAATATAATATAATACACGACAGTTCAATATTAGTTTAGAGTAACATTATTAGGGTAAGTATAAGCATAAAAAGAAATTCAGAAATTATATATTATTCACATGATTATGATCAATTATTATCGATGGCTGAACCACCGGACGTGACACTGCGGATCTTTACGTAAATTCCTGTTCTCATGGATTGGAAAAGTCAGAGTGAAATAAACATGTTTATATTTTTGTCATAAATGCATCAAATCCGCCGTCTAGTAGTCAGAGTTAAACAACGGTTGTTTATATGCGCGCAATTGAGTCATATCGTTATATAATATCAAAGAGAGGGTCATATGGCTATACATATATATTTTAAGTTACAGATGTCATGAATTCAGAAAGATCCGTAATCTGGTCACCATGATCCGAAGTATTAACGATCGATTCTTTTGCAGTTTGAATTTTTCCCAACAAAAAGATTCTCCACTGATTGAAATAGAATCGAGAGTGTTATTCTCGAGGGACTTTGTATTTACATATATACATTTCAAGGAGCCATGATCGTGTCAAGGAGCAGTACTGTCACGTCACGTCGATGGACGCTCGATGATCAAGGCCAATGATGTAATTCACTTACCGTTGAAGAAGCGCCGAAGGGCAAGGCTCAGTCGTCAACGGTATCGATCAAGATCGAAAGCGGAACTGCTGAATCCTGGCGAAACGTCGCGTCGGTGTCTTTTATGGCGAAGGCTTTGTGTACTCGAGTCCTAAAAGCAATTTCGGTCAGTAAATACTACATGGACTGTCTTCGGCAGCTCCTTTAATTCTTTTCCTTCTTTTTAGTAAAAAAAGACAAGACTTTTTTACGAAACTTTACACTTGGTCGGAGAACTGCGATCGATAAAACACCGATTCGATGTCGGCTCGACGAATGCTCATCGTGAAACGAAGCTTCACGTAACAGAGGAAATAAATTGATTATCGCGCCTCGCCAGCGCGATTTATTGTAATTTATGCCGGAAACCGTGGCTCGTCGAATGTTTGTCTTACAAGAGGTTCGCGCGGGTCAGTATATATATAAATTTTTAAATGGTAGAAAACAGAGAAATTGCATACAAAGTAGATTTAAATATATGGTAACATGTACTCAACACGCCTTAACATATACTTAACCAGCATGCTCAAAGATAAACAATCGATGGTTTTTTAATAAATTGTTGAAGGAACCAATTTGTTTGTAGTAATACAAATGAAATAACTTGTTCTTTTGAGATTATCATGCAGCAGAAAATTATTATGATTCTTTCAGGTACGGTACAGTCATCAACGAGCCTATTAACAGGTTTCCGGTAGTTAAAGCGTTAATATCGTTATCGGTGGATCTTTCCAAGACTAAAGGCATAATGATCGCAGTTATAGTATGTTCGAATAGTGTTTATTTCTTCCCATAAATATGAAATACAATGGAAACATATACATATATCGTCGATAAAGTAATATTTTTCAGTTTTTTCAGTTGTATAACATAAATGTTACCAAAGTAATGTAGAGTAAACAGTGACTATATATGTATAAAGAGTACGCAGAGTGTTCGTGACTAAAATTTAAGCGGGTTACATATGTTGATAGACATAACAATAGACAACATTGTGTATTACTGTAGCTTAAATCGCGTAGACTCGTTTCTAGGATTGCAAGGGTGCGGGATGGCCTTCTCATTTCTCGATAATGCAAATATAAGGTATTTCAGTAGTGAAAAGCGCTAGATGAAAGATCAATCTAGACCGCAATCGCCCTTAAAAGTCAAGTCGGAAGCATACAGCATGTTGTCGAATAATGCAAATTACGCCTTGTAAACGTAAAAATAGGACTTAT
Organism: Lasioglossum oenotherae; assembly: GCA_028455765.1. Lineage (NCBI taxonomy): Eukaryota > Metazoa > Arthropoda > Insecta > Hymenoptera > Halictidae > Lasioglossum > Lasioglossum oenotherae. The sequence goes on along the minus strand of CM052294.1, from coordinate 2,903,205 downwards.
CAGGTCGATCGCGGTCTAGACTGATCTCTTACCTAGCCCTTTTGACTACTGAAAGACCTCCATCTTTGCATTATCAAGAAATAAGAAGGCGCGTTCATTCCGTCTAAACTCGTCCTCTCGTGTCTTCGACGTTCAAGTAATCGTTCTGGGACCAGTCGTCTGATAAAATTGGTAGCAAGATGTTCATCACGGAGTCGAACAACGGCGATTCCATTAGACCGGTGAGAGCATCGATCGGTAATTTAGCGAACAGAAACATAGCTCTTCTCGCGAACGTTTTGATAAATTCGAGAGCCGCAGCCTTGAGGGCCTCCGGAAGGGCTAGCGTTAAACCGATGACGGCGTTTATGATTGGACTGTCACCGACTTTGACGTCCTTAAGACTGTCGAGGATCGCCGTAGCAATGGCGGTCGCAGCCTCGACAGCGGCTTTCTTCTTCGGTATGACGGACTCTGTCAGATCATGATCGTGGACCGCTGTGCGCACGTCATTGGGAAGTTTCTCGTCGACAGTGAGGTCGTTGAGTTGTCTCATGCTGAAGCCACGCGACGACGCCATTGTCAGGCTGACCTAGGGAAAATCTCTGTTACATAATTTCCTCATTCTCGGTTTTGTTTTCACATGTGTTCCCATTGTTCAGCGAAGATCGTTCAAACTATTAATCAATCGAAATATCTTTCATACGGTTGTACAAAGTTATAAAAATTATTTGCCTGCAAATTGAAACTTACGAGGACGAAGACTGTTGTTAATAACCGCATACTCGCTGGATAGTCTCTTTCGAATAACCGGGACGGAGTAATGCAGGAATATCGACCATCTCCTTATATATTTCACGCAGTTCAGATAACAACAGGATTTTCACGAATTTTCCGGTGTCCAGTCAGTTTAGAAATTCTTCTATGCACGAATACCTTGTAAACTTTCACCTTTTGTCGTGGTATCTCTTGTTTCCCCTGTTCTTCTATCGCGTTCTGCTGAAAATAGCTTTTGAATGCACGATGTGGACATTGAAATATAGTCTGTGTACTCGATTTCCTCGAAGGCTTCTTCGATCAACGATTGAACAATCCGTTTTCACGAAGAAGTGTACAACGTCCATCGCTGGGCGCAGTCAAAATCGTCAGCAATTCGAGGGAAACGCGAAAAACATTTAACATTACCAGACTGCAGATATTTTTGTACAAATCAATTTTCACAATGAACTTCCTAGAGACGCAACTATACCTACATGCACGAGAGTGAATAGAAATATGTTGTTTAAACGAATACAAATTTATTTTCTTATCGAAGAATGCTGTCATTCTCTCTTCGCGTATAATGTTGTAGAAAGTGCTCTGTCTAGTAATAATAAGTTAATTTTTTCACGACAATTCACGTCGAAGAAGCTGTGACAAAACCGTTAAAAATACATATTTGTGGCAACTAATGGGAGACCGACAGTTCTTCCGGTTCGCTGGAATAATCGCACGAGTCCGAAGCCCTGCAGTTATCCCCGCTGTCGTTCCGCGTGTTGACTTGGTGTTGCGCTTTCTCAGTGTTGTTTCTCCCTAGATAGGTTTCCTCGAGTAAGAACGTGGTGGTCATCAATATGGACACGCCGGCGAAGATCACCCACATCAGCAATTCCAACGTGACCTGTTCCATAAATTATACGGTGTTCCATGAATTATAAATTGCAAACGGTACGAATCTTTGTTGTCGTGGAATGCCGATTGAACTTGGACATCGCGAGAGGCTCACTTCCATGATGGCGCGGAAGACGATTCTGACGCGGTCGTTTGCGGAGGCGCATTGCCAGAATATGTACGGCATGATGATGATCAGAAGTAAAATGTCCAACACGTTCAGCAGACACACCGACACCGAGTTCATCAGCGACAATACTTTACTGAATCTGCGCACAAACTCTGCCACTTATTATCGCTAAACTGCGGAATTTAATCTTAATGGGGTAGACTCGTTTTATAGGATTGCAAGGGTGCGGGATATGCGCCTTAGCATTTCTCGATAATGCAAAGAATGGGGGTTCTCATTGTCAGTAGTCAAAAGCGCTAGATAAAAGATATATAGGAAATATAGGCTGATCAGCATCAATCAATCAATCCAGATTATATTGCATAAGTTCGTGCCTGATTTTCATGGATGTCGCAAACTGTACTGCACGGCGGAGTTTAAAAAGAAATTATATGTATAATCACCATTCTTTTCCGATTGATTAATAAAGCTGTGTTCTTTAAAATTTAACCATTGAATTTTATTTTCAAATCAGGCACGAACTTACGCGATCATCCAATACGTTTACGTGGCGTAATTTACATTATTATCTTCTTTATATTATTATCTTTTATCTAGCCCCGTCTTTGCATTATCGAGAAATACGGCGCATCCCGCACCCTTGCAATCCTAGAAACAAGTTTATTCCCTTAATTAAATTCGAAGTATTTCGTTACCTGCGTCTGTCTCCGCGATTCTTATCCGTGTCGATCATTTTTGTGAAACTAGTACTGTCTATTCGCTTCCTAATGGTTAGGTTTGAAGACATTTTGTTCACATCACACTGTTTACATTAAAGCAGCAAAAAAGAACAGGGAATTTTTAGGATCTCTCCTGACGAGAGGTGATCAATGGATGATCGAGGGTTATCGATGAATATCACAACAAATGCATTATAAATTTGACAAGTATGAGACTCGATGATGCATCGTGGCTCGCTGACGCTGAATCAGGACATCTCGATCTCGATCCTCGCCTGTTTTTGTTTTATTACACGGGACGTTTCACAAATTAGTTGCTGAAAGTGATTTTCATAATTGACTGTATTTCGGTTAGGAATTTATAAAATTATTCATAAGGATATGTCACTAGGTTGAAAGAGTTTTTTTTACTTGATGCAGATTCAGTCATTTTCTTGGACTAAATATGTATTTCACGTTACAGTTTATTGTTTGTTATACTAGCTCATATACAGAGTAACAACAAAAACGTACTAATAACACACTGTCATTACTAACAGCTTATTGGTTCCTTCTACGTTTACTATCGAGAATTCTTTCTTCTTTATTCTAAAATACTTTTTGGTATCAATCGTCGAGATTAATATTTCATTCACCCCATTCCTGTGAATCACCGTTTCGCAATCTTTGCGACATTTTTATATCGCATCGCGCTACATTATTCTTTTTACCCGCTCGATGCTCCTAAACTTTAGACCACTGGTTCTTAATCGAAATATATTAGACATATTTAATAATATATTTTCTAAAATATATTTATTTCTACGCGAAACGTTTTTGTTTGTTTTTTGGATCATTAATTTCGGTGTTCCGCATATGTTTTTCATACAATAATCAAAAGTGTTCCCTGACTTGAAAAAGGTTAAGAACCACTGCTTCAGACAGATCGTTTTGATATTAATTTCGTGTCAAAATCAATTTTTCAACCGTCGCGCGTCGGCTCAAACATTCTGTCACCCACGCAAGGATGAAGCGACACTCAGAGCGCCAGAAAGAATCTTCTTTTTATGGCACAATATTAAAAACACGAACGTTTTGCATTCGCAATCGCTTTGAAATCTTCCGATAAATTAAACGGCGGTTCTTTAAAACCTGATTCAACATAAAAGTGGACCTTCCCTCGATTAAGTGTACCAATAAATATTTGACTAAAATGTTCTCATATTTACGCTTGAAAAAGACAAAATGGCACAGGATGTGTCAGCCTTGAATTCGAGAGGAAGCACTAGATCATTATTAATTGGCACACTTGACTGTTTATTTTCGTATCCGCGAAGTCCGCGAAGTAATAGGATTTTTTGCTAATTCGATTTCCCTGAGAGACGGTCGGCATTCGCATAAACGTTCGCAGTTTAATTGTCACGGTAATCGATTCGAAGCTTCGTTACGACTCGCAAAGAACTTCTCGCGCCGTTAAATCGTTCCCCGTCGACGTTCGCAGGATATTTCGACGATTCTTGCGGACATTTAAAGACGTACACGTCATCGAGTGAAAGGATTTCAATAAGGATGGTAGTTAGGTTGATGGTAAGAGTTAGGCCTGTACGCTTGGTAGTAGCCGTGGCCATAAGAGGGTCTGATGAAATGGGGGCGGGACTGCCTCTTCGCCACCTGTTGCCTGTAGACGAACAAAGGTCTGAACACCTTCGCGTCCTGGGCCTCCAAGTCTTCGGAATCTTTCCTCGAACCTTCCGCTACTTCCGGTTTCGCTGTCGCGTCGATGGATCTCGCTATTCTCGATTCCGAGGCTCTTCTTGTCTGATGTCCCATCGCAACGGGAGATTCTTGCACCCTCTCGATCTCTCCGTTGGTCTCGAGATGCTCCTTAGACTTTCCGTAGGCCTCGATCTACGGTCAATGATTTTACTTTGCTTAGGCCACTTCGAAACTTCTCACACATTTCAGGATACAGGATGTTGCACGAAAGGCTGTCGGTATTATACAGAGTGTCCCATAAATGTTGCACTTCCTTGAAAGAGCTGATTCGCATTATCAGCTCTTGCAATTCTGGAAACGAATCTATCCCGTTAAGGGGGTAGACTCGTTTTTCCAGGATTGAAGAATCATTTTCCCAAAGGTAGGGGTTTCCAGTAGTGAAAAGCGCTAGATAAAAGATCACTCTAGGCCGCGGTCGCCCTCGAAAGTCCCATTTTTACGTTTACGAGGGGTAATTTGCATTATTCGAAAGCATAAAGCTGGGCATGTAGCTATTTTCATAAAGCTGCGACAGCTACATGCCGCCGAATAATGCAAATTACGCCTCATAAACGTAAAAATAGGACTTTCGGGGCGATTGCGGCCTAGATTGATCAAAGACCCAATCTTTACATTATCGAGAAATGAGAAGGCGAATCCCGCACCCGAGAAGTAGAAGTTGCCTCGAGTGACGTCAGGAACCGCCCCTTTTATTTTTAGGACACCCTGTGTGTCACTGAACCGTTTGCGACATTGAGGTTTTCGTAAAAAAATTTTCTAATATTCGATTTAATTCGATTTCAACATTACGAGTGAACCGAGGCTGTTCAAAATAAATACTCGATAAAGATTCAAATTGATGCGAAGATTAAGGGGATCAAAAGAGGGGAACTGCAGAGATTTGATAAGAGTTGCCACTTTAATGATGCTTTGTCAATGTCAACTCACCGCTCTGACAACTCTTTGCACATAGTCGATCTCTCTGTCGGCGTTCTTCTCTACTGTAATGCGGCCATTGTTCTCCAGATATTTGTTCGGCATTCCGTACGCCTGAGGTCCAGCGAAGTCCTCGTCGGAGTTGATACGGATCTTCTCCACTTTTCCATCGAAGTTAGTTTGATTCGCAATGTGCACTCTCCTCGTGCGGCTGTCTTCGCGGAATTTCTTCGGAAGTCGCGCCGGAGCATGCTCAATGTCCTCCAAAGTCGGATCCGAGGGAGTTCGACTTCTCGCAGTTCCAACATCGAACGACGAGATCAAGAACAATAGCTGAAAATTAATTGATAAATCTTTTTAAGGCCAATAGCAATTGCGACGCTCGTTTCAATGCCCGGAGGTGCGTGTTGCCGTGTCAAGATAACAGTAATCGCTGCCGAGGAATGATTATAGACTTCCTGTTCCATTAGTTTAGCTGGGAGGAAAATAATACTTTCGAAAGTTGAGTTACACTATTTACAGCGCTACTATTTCGGAAACTTTGATGATGTGGATGTATGTTAGGCTGAAAGACTCTTCATAATATGTACATGTTTCGGAAAACTCTATGGACTAAATATCTGTGTTATAAATTGTACACTATTCCTCACTGCTTTCACCGTTATTGTATTGTGTTTTTATCGTTTCCACAAAGAATCGTTTAGTTAAATTAAATGCAGTCTATGCACTACTGTCGTTTCAGTCTTTCATTGTAAGAACACTCGATCGCCAATAAATATTACTCTGACAATTTTAAACGTCTTTCTCCTGTTTTTTCTTACAAAAAAGAATATACTCTTCCTTTCTACACGGTGTAACAAGTCAAATAAAGTAAAAACAAGTAAACCATGTTAAAGAAAGACCCCCTTCAGAAGTAAATGTAGAAGTCGTGTAAAAATTAACGAAACCTGTTTAAAAAAATCTTGTAGAAGTACATGAAACGTGTTAAAAAGAACTTTGATGAAACGTGGAAGTGTTCCAGGTGAATTTCGTGCCGGCGCGCGGCACACTATGGGCCAAACCGACGAAATCTGTGTCAAAGTCAAATGACTTTCGATAGAAATGAGATAGAGCGATGAAATTTTTTTTAAATTAAAGCTGAAACTTGGCAGAATATGGGGAAAATAGGGAGATTATGGTAAGAACGTTTTTTAACGTTGAGAAAATTCGTTAAACTTGCACAATTTCAAGAAAATTGTGGTTTTTCCAATACCGCGTGCGGAAAATTTTTTTTGAACATGCTGTACTTCATTTCCCGTAGATTTTTTCACGCTGATTTCAAATCTGGTCTCAAAATTTGTCTACCTACTTTAATCTCCCTACTTTCCCCATATTCTGCAAAGTATCAGTTTTAATTTCAAAAAGATTTTATCGCCCCACCTCATTTCTATCGAAAGTTCTTTGATTTTGTCTCCGATTTGGACGAAAGGTCCCACTGTGCGGCGCGGCGAGGGATGAAAATCTAGTAGTTCTCTCACCAAGAGCGCGGTCCACATGGTGGTCGATGGTTCTGTCAGTATTCACAGTGATTTCCGTTCTGGCCGAGAGTTGGGTCGCGATTGGGAGAGCAGATTGACCGAGCATCGGTTATATACGTGGCGCGTTTACGATCCCGAGGAACACGATTAAGCTGCGGCTGGTATGCAGATTGCCGTGTAGAGAGGGAATCCTGTGCGCGATACATCCAGCTGAACCGAAATGAGTCAGCCTCGCGAATATATCACGAAGAAAGGAAAGAAAGGACGCGCGGGACTGTTTGCGTTCTTCTTTGGTACCGGCGGAAGCTTCTCTCGCCATCCTTCCCAGCGATTTTCGATCCCAGCAGCGTCATCGTCCCTCCCACTTTTGATACCGCTTCATCCGATAGCGGTATCGTTTGTAGCTCTCGCGATTTCTTTTCCTTTTTTTCTGAGCAAGAATGCGTGGCGTCAGGCTTTAACGTATACCGATCTGAGCAAATTCTTTGGGGAATATATGTATTTTGCTCGAACGCTCGGTGACTCTTCGGATACACTCGCGTCCACATTCTTCTGCAACAGATTTTTCATTTATTCGTTCATGGGCGACGATGGATTCTGCATATGATGCTGCAGATGTTACAATGATCTCTTGATGATTCAGACGATCTGATATTTTATAACTTATGAAAACACGCCGCACAGTGGGACCTTTCGTCCAAATCGGAGACAAAATCAAAGAACTTTCGATAGAAATGACGTAGACATAAAAACGAAAAGAAGACATAACAAAAAAAAGTCTTAACCTAAAATTTACATAAGAATGGACCGCGCGAAACTAAACAAATACAGGTATGATTAACGAATAGTATTGCGCAATTTTGTTTTGAATGCATGTAACGTGCCATGAAAAAAATCAATATTGTTGTAAAATATGTTAGAGCTAGCAGTAATGGAAAATAAAGAATGTTTTCATTGATTGCAGGACACGGGAGCCAAATAAAAATTACATTTTTCGTTTAATTATCCTATTAAGCTGAAACTGACACATTGATGTCCTTAAATATTTTTGACATGTCCACTGCTTTAAATTCTACGTGCCCATTTTTATAATAAATGCATCAAATCCGCAGTCTAGTTATTACAGTTCGCCAGTGAACATAAATAAAAGTCATTGTAACTCTCGCAGGCCATCAAGCTTCTTGCGTCAGACTGGTCCTTTCACATTTAAAATCAAAATTTAAAGGAGTCGGACGGATTTTGTTCGTCTGATAAATAACTGGCCGAATGGAAATAGTAAATTCATGCTTTTGAAACTGTGCAATATTTTCAACGAGTCGTTTCACAATAAACGTGACCGGAGGAATACTCGGAATTACTGGTGTTTCCGATAACGGACCGCTATCTGTACACAGCACACCATGCTCATCAGTGGCGAGTTCAAAGAATCTCGTTCGCATTTTTCTGGAACAGATCACCGGACACGTCACAGGTGTTAAACGCCCATTCAGTGGCTGTTTAACGTCTTGAGTATCGTGCATGTGCAACCGGATCATTCGCCGCGCATCTGCACAAGATTAGACGGTTGATGAACAATGAATGGATAGATGAACGAGTGAATGACTAACCGATTCCGCCTCGAGGCGTTAACGACGCCGCGCCGCGGTAATTGACGTCTACGATGCCCGTCGGAATAGGTTCGCGGAATAACTGGTTTCGTGATCGTTCGTCGAACGCTTTCAACCAACGCAAACATCGTTAATCTTCCTGGGTGTCCGATCGATCGGACGACGATCATGTGGGTCTAGGTCGAGCCCGTTGTAATTTCGAAAAGAGCAGTCTCTCCTCGTTACAGCGTATACTTACGCGGTACCGGTCGAGGATTCTTTCTTGATCGTTGCATTCTGAAAATTCCTTCGCGGCGACATCAATCTTGCCGGCAAAAACAGGTATACGAGACGATCCACGCGTGGATCTACAGGAAACTCTTGAACCGCATTTCTTTTCCGATTAAGGCCGAATACATTAGCTATGATTTATTCGAAAAATAACAACACCGGGATATGGGTAGTTTATAATCGGATACTGGCACGTTCTAGGAAATGTACAATCTTTTGAGGACACCGTGCAGGAATGTCAGAAACGTTACATGTACCACTATCTTCCTTTTAATGGTACAGTAGCACGTTAATTATATCCGAACCTACGATATGTGTCAACACGCTTGTACAGATTAATACGAACTGATTTTTAACAATCGAACAGTCGTGTTCAGTCAAAAAGAATTCGTATACTTTTGCTATCTACCGCTACAATTTTACTATGACATCTATTTTCGATTTCAGAGAAGTGAGAGCTGTGGTTGTCGGGGAAGACGCCGCATGTCGCAATTTCAAGAAATGTCAGTTTACGCATTAACTTCATGGTATAGGATTTACGTGTTTACCAGAAAAATGTCATGAAAATAAATTGAAAAGGCACAAAAAAATAATGAAAGAAGAAATTATGCGGAATTCTTCCTGACAACCACGCAGAAATAATGGGGTAGATTCGTTTTTTAGGACTGCAAGAGCGCGGGATGCGCCTTCTTATTTCTCGATAATGTCGCAAACTGTACTACACGGCGGAGTTTAAACAGAAATTATATATAGTCACCATTCTTTTCTAATTGATTAATAAAACTGCGTTCTTTAAAATGTAACCATTGAATTTTAGTTTCAAATCGGGCACGAACGATCATCTAATACGTTTACGAGGCGTAATATGCATTATATTCGGAAGCATAAAGCTACGCAAGTATAGCTATTTTCATAAAGCTGCGACATCTACATACAGGGTGGTCCACGCAACTTGCACACCTATAATAACTTCCAAAGTATGCGTTGCACGAAAAAGTTTTGTATACAGAAGTTGCATGGTCTGAAGGGATACATTGTGTAGTGTATTTATTTTTTTACAGGTGGACGCGTAAAGGACATATGAAGGTCGACTTCATTTTTTAAAATGGAACGAGTTATATTTTAATACATCAATCGATGCAGCTGGACATTCGTTATAAACAAACAGACAAACAAACAAGAAAGCGAGCTAATAAAAACGTGGTAGAAATTACTAACCTATGTATGCCGAAAAGTTAGTAGTTCAGGAGATATTTCAATTTTAATAGCTCTAAAATACCATTACTGTCGTACTAAGACGTTACATAAGTAAGTAAACAGTAAACACTAACTTACTTATGTAACGTCTTAGTACGACAATAATGGTATTTTAGAGTTATTTAAATTGAAATATCTCCTGAACTACTAACTTTTCGACATACATAGGTTAGTACTTTTTTTTGTAACGAATGTCCAGTTGCATTGATTGATGTATTAAAAAATACCTTATTCCATGCAAAAAAATGGAGTTGAAAATGCAACTTCTGTATACAAAACTTTTTCGTGCAACGCATACTTCCGAAGTTATTATAGGTGTGCAAGTTGTGTGGGGGAGGGGAGGGGGGACCACCCTGTATACATATTCTTAAGGGGGTAGTATACCCTCGATTTGCAACTAGAAAATCAGTATGGCCAACGTCTGTGCAAAAAAAGAGTTTGGTAACACTAAGATACACGCACTGTCTGATGTACACGAGATGGCGTTGCTTGCTATTTCCATATTACAAGGTTACAAGGTTACTTTATTTAGATTGATAGGTGTTTTATATACCTGTTACACTGTATACACATAGTTTTTTTTACATACAAATCATTTATACATATAATCCCTTCAAATCCTCCCAAGCAGACTTTGTACTTTCAATGTTACGGTACAGTAGGGCATTAGTCCTCCTGACTGGGCGCCATCTCGTCTAAACTGGCTGAACTAAATTTGGCTCTAGCTTGCTCTGGACTCTGTCTTGATGAGCGTAATATGGGGAAATTCTGCTAATGTGCGCCCAGACGTTGTTTGACCTTATACGAGCATATTCTGAGCTGGGTGAGGGCTTATTTTAAAGAGGAAGGTTTTTCCCATCGCGCCCTTCTCATTATATAAGTCAAAAAGTCTTTTAGAGACAGAAAAATGCATTGAAATCTGCGGTTTTTTTTCCTAGATTTTTGGGCACTCATATTATTAGATATAAACATAATCTCGTCAAAATAATGAGAAGGGCGCGATTGGAAAAACCTTCCTCTTTAAAATGAGCCCTCACACAGCCCACAATTTGCTCAAATAAGGTCAAACAACGTCTGGGCGCAAACCCATGTTTTGACCCAAAATCTAGTAAGATTCTAGGTATTTTCTAGTTACAATTCGCGGGTATACTAGCCCCTGGGGGCTGAATGTACACAGTACACATACGACGGCGATCGTGAACGAAGAATAAATAACAGGATATAATTAAGAAATGTTAGCAAAGTTTAATGAACATATTCCAAATACAGTGACAAAAGTGGTATCGATGTAACAAGGCCCAAAACGTTCGAACCCTGGTTCACAAGAACAAAAATAATTTTTCCTTTGCAGTAGCAACGCGCCTGCATTTTAATAAATACTATAACGTAAGCAACAAAACTTTTTCTTTTTCTTGTAACGAATCAGGGTTGGACCAACCGTGTCGGACTCTATTACGCGCATACATCTACATTAGAAAACTTCTGAAAAAAGCGAAACTTCTACTATTCTTCTAGAATGTTAGTAATCATCGTACTGAGATCTATAATAGCTACGCCTTGGGTACGAATATCTTCGATCGCTGTACCTAGATCTCCCCTGCAACTGCTGTCGATATCGAAACAACGGTCTGAAGATGATATCCTCGGCGACGTCCATGTCTCCGGCGTCTTTCGGATATTCTTCGTGAGCCTGGAACAATGGCGCGACGATCCCCCATCTTGGTACCGCGACTGGAGCCAGATACAGCTCGTTGCTTGCCAAATTCGTAGATCCTTCTGGTAACACTGGTACTGTCTCCTGCGACGACGGGACCATCGCGATCTGAAATTAGTATAACTCATTAAAGAATCTACTCGCCTCCCTCGTGCTTCCCTAGAATTCTTCGTCGGATGGAGGTTCGTGAAGAAAAATAAGTGGCTGCTTTGCTACTTGCACTTTATTAGAAGCACGTCTTGTGTATACAGCTTCATGGTTTCTTGCTAAAGAAAGTAATCTCTATTTACATATCGTAAGGATATATCGTGGGTGGAGATGCGTCCGAAAATCAGTGCCGCAGCTTGAACGTCTTTTACATTCGATTTCTAAATTCCTTTCGACCTCTTCTAATTTCTAAAGATGATTTCTTCTCGATCGAAAATTAACCTTGTAAATTATTATTAGACTGCGGATCTTTATGCATTTATGAAGAAATTGGTTGAGTGAAATATATAAAACAGTAAAGCATTAGAATAATTTAAGAATAATATCGTAATGCTGCGTTAACAAAGTCATTAAGGGATGAAATCAATTTCTGTTTTATTTCTGCTGCCTACAGCCATCAATGCAGAACATTTTTATTTTGCATAAAGATCCGCAGTCTAATTCTAATTTTTGGAAAATCTTGTTTGCACACCATTTCGTAAACCGATGTTTCTAATTGATTATAAAAAATCAGGTCGTCTGGTACAATTATGAAAAAGTTATTCTATTTTAAAGGGTGTACGAATACTTTTCACACTGACTATACGTGCAATAGGCAAACGAACATTTGTCGAGTGTACGTGATTTAAACATGAATATCGAACGCATTATCAGGGAATTAGTCATAATCATATAGGTCAGGAATTTGCCATATGCCATTTGCTCCGTGAATTTTAATGTCACTATCGCTCGAAAAGATTTCGTCACTTCTTCGGTGAAGAAGCATCGTAATTCTCTTCTAAAACTGGTGATGAAATGCGATTGAATATTTGCGAACGATTGTTCGAACAAAGTCTTAATTATACAGTGGTACTAGAAGATACAAGATGGTGGGATTTTACAATACTGCGGTTTTTGTTATAGGACCTCCCTGTAAACATTATTTTTATGGGTTTACCTCCGACGCAAGCGTTGAAGTCTTCCAGAAATCGGGATTGATGGTAATGGACGATTGATCGATGTAGTTCTGAGTTTTCTGCTGGATCTTGTCGCTGTTGTCTTTCAAAAATTGGACCTGTTTGTTCAGCGTGTTGCTGGTCAACTGGTTCGGTAAAATGGCCACTATGGGAGTGTCGACCTTGGTCTTATCGGCTTTCGAAGGATCGATGACCGCCACTATGGGAACGGCTATCTTCTTCGATTCGACTTCCGGCAAGGGTGTATGCTGACTCAGTTTCTCTTCCAAGAACTCGGACTCGATTTTATGATTCTCGTCTACCGGTATCTGCTCCATGATCGCTTCTGTGAACGATAACGAGCCCTGTCCTGCTAAATTTCCGTTTTCTTGGTAGTCGAGGGTCGTGTCACTCTAGAAATCAAAGGTAGGAATCGAATCAATCTTTTTCGGATCGAACATAAACGTTTCACGGAACCGTGGAGAAGAAAATATTAAAATTCAAAGGAAGTCGTATAATAATCAAAGTACAGGTGGAACATATTGAGAGGACATCTTAGCCATAATTTTTATGTACGTCCATTGCATAATCCTCTCGTCACATTCTACCGTATTAGATAACGATCAGAATTGATCGGATCTGTTGAATTATTGTTTGTACCTGTGGCACGTAGTCATCCGCATTGCCTCCGACTAATAATTGATTATCTATCGAGGAAGACTCGAGCGATTCAGCTTCTACCTTTTTCGCTTCTGTGATGTTTTTCCGAACATCTTCCAAATTCTCGGTTGGGACCACCAAAATATGCTCGCTTTTCGAAAGTATCTTTAAGGAAACACATGTTTCGATTAATATGAATTCCTATTTAAAATCCTAATTAAAACTAAAATGTCATGCATTGAAATTCGATATACAGTGACTCCCACTAATATTCGGACACTCTTAAACACACCATAACCCCTTTTCAATATTAAACTATGCGGTTTGAACTTTTTTGGGAAGCTAAAGCAATTAGATTACTACAGGATGTGAAAGGGAATTTTTTCAAAAATTGCAAAGGTTGCATTTTACAACTTTTTTTGTATAGGCCTATATTGAAATTTTAAGAGATACGTTTTGTAGATCATTCATTCATTTTGTAGAAAACTTCAAATCGTATATTCCGATATTAAAAAAGTTATGGTGTTTTTAAGAGTGTCCGAATATTAGTGGGAGTCACTGTGCATTGTATATTAGTTTGGCAAGAAAGTAATTTCGGTATTATAAGGGTGAAATAAAGCTCAATCTTTTTTGTTCGATGTTCTTTAATTCCTTCACAATTCCGCGCTCATCAAAGCTCTGGTCCTTATCAACAAGAAACTGATCCAAGTGCGATTCCAGGTCATCATCATTAGTGAAAGTTCATTGCTCGAATAAAACAATTGGACGAAGAAATTTCTTTCTTGCCAACCCGATAACACAATCTCTAATTTAGGAAATAAATGTAATACAACAATTACAGACGACCAATCTAATAAATTGCGGTTGAACAATAAAGTCGCGTGCAGAATAAAATTTGTAAAAACAACGTGAATAATTTTGCTAGTTTTTCTGACTGACAAGAGTATTTATCCGAGCAGTAAATTCTCATCGAATTACATTTCCAGATAATTAGTCATTGCGAACATGGATTTGCAGGAATACATCCGCAGTCTACGCTTGATGTGCATCGTCGTATGCGAGCGCGTGTATATACCAACCTTGTTTGGATCGTTAGCTGGTAAAATGTAAACCTTCCTCTTAACGACGAGTCCGTTCAGCGAGCTATTGCTGGCGGTTTGGTGTACAGCATCCTGGACAACTGGATCCTGAACGACCGCGGCAATCGTTTCGTTCTTGTCTCGAGGTGACGGTGGAAGCAGGCTTTCCACGTCTTCAGGCTCCAGTGGTTTCGCTGCCGAAATGTTTCCGTGGAATATTAAAATCGCGCAGAAGGCGAGTTGAAACGTCCCCATCTGAAAAGACGCGACGCACTTGAAATCACTAAATTCTCAACAAACCGAATGAATTATTACTGCGGATTGTATGCGTTTGTGATAAAAATCATTAGAAGGAGTATGAAACAGTAAAAACATTAGAAAAACATAGAACTATTATGTTCTCAATGTATTGCACCTCTTAAGAAAGGAAATAAATGTTGACTTAGCTCCAATCCGATGCTATCAAGGTAGACAATTTTCTATTTATTTTATTTTTAAATTCCAGAAGAAATTATTCGACCTGCAGACAATAACTCTGAATACTTCCTAAATATAATGAATAGAAAAGTCATGATCAGACGACGGATTTTGTGTATCTATATTGTATGTAACACTTTTCACTTTCTAGAACGTGCAATGTTCTTGTCAGTAGTTACAATTCAAAATGATCGATTCTAAAATTAATTAGTAGACTGCGGATTTTATGCATTTATGACAAAAATGGGCATGTACAATTTGAAGCAGTGGACACGTTTAAAATATTTAAGGACATCGACGTATTAGTTTCAGCTTAATAGGATAATTAAAAGAAGAATACAATGTTTATTTGGCTCCTGTGTCCAGCAATCGATGCAAATATAGATATATAGATCCGCAGTCTATTCATTAGCAAGATTAAAATAATATGTTGCGAGTATTTGAACGTTGTTATGCAATGATGAGTCAGTTAGTAAAATGAGCGAGCAGATTTCGAAATGTTTACTAAATAAAATTGTGTTCCGAGCATTGTGTTAGCTTCCTTTTCGAGAGCCTATTTCCGAAGAAGTTCTGGAAATTTCCACGCTATTTTCATTTCGTTGTTGTCTATTACGACCGAGAACGAACGAGATTCCTGTTCCTATTAGTATGTTATAATAATAGCGACCGGATTTCTGACAATTATTGCGCAACAACGCTCCGTATACCGTTTTCTGGTACCATTCTGTGCTTCATCCCTTCGGTGATCTCACAATCAGCTGGAGTCTTCGTCGAATCTTCGTTTGAACTGAAACTCCTGGAACGTCTTTTCGAGTCTGGCTGGTGATAACGGTCCGTTCGTATTTTATACCAGCTGCCGAAAGAATTATCGATGCCCTGCTAACAGACGTGAGTATCAGCCTTGCGGTACATAACTTTGGCCGGCTATGCCTTGAACCTGCAACTTGCGTTCTCTTCCGATTTCAGCTTCGAAATTGTCCTCATTAATAAATGCTCATCTAGGATCACGAGATCTGTTAACACGTTCACATAATGAGCAATCAAGAGACAAAGGTAATGGAAAATTCGCAGAAAATGCGTCGAGTTCTGCATTCAAACTAATTCGAAGTGCAAACGTCTGCGTCTTTCACAAAATTCAAACAACTAGTTAGTTCGATTTTCTGCTGGACCCTAATTTTTTGAGATAAATTGAAAAATATCCTAAAAAATTGGTGCAAAAGTGGTGTCTCTCCGTCGTTGATCATGGTTTACACATGTTTAAACAATCATAATGTATTAATATTGGATATCACTGTATTCAGGAAAGTCTACAGAATCTTTTGCTGCGAAGAACAATTCAATATCTTTTACAATAACATCACAATATTTGTTTAAAATTGACAAATATGTTTTTTTTCAAAGCCATGTTTCTCAAAAACTGTGCGTATAGGAGAAAAATTAAGGACAGATTCGAAATCAGCGCAAAGAACTCTATAAAAAGGACCCAACAGTATATTGAAATCATAGAAAACGTTGAAATTTGTTGGACAATGATAATCTATCATCGAATAGACTTTTGGTTGAAACAATTCGAGGGTTACGAGACATGACGAAACATGATGAAACAGTAATTTTGTGAAGAGCGCGCACGAGTTGTTCTAGGTCATCGTGGATCATCCGAAACGGATGGCTAGCGTTAGTACGTCGTTAACAATATCGCAATGTTTAGCGATCGATTTAGCGGCTGGTTCGATACGGCCTATAAAAGTGGGAGCTTCGCTTCCTTGTTTCTTAGTTCCACCTAGATACCCGAATACCACGTGTCGTGACTGGCAGTTCAACCGAGCAGAATGGACTTTGTTCTTTCCCTTAGCTTGATCCTGCTGTTGAACTTCGCGGGACGCTTCGAATGCAGTGGCGTCGACGATGGAACCGGCCCGACGCCTTTGTTGAGCTCGTCCACAATGGAAGGCACACAGATCCCACCGAGCACGAAAGAAACGATCGAGAAGCGTGAGGTCTCTTCGGGGTTCTCGAGTCCTGATATCGAAGCCACGAAACTTCGAGTTCCTCCTGTGGTCGATGCATCAACATTAAAGTCGAATCGGACCGTGGATGCTGAAGAGGAGGGGACTAGTCGCAAACCGTTGATCATAGATCTAGGAAATCTTCCGAGCATTCGTGTCAGACGTTCTGATTCGAATGAGCTTACAGCTAGCATGCCGGCCGACCAAGGTGAACCAGCTGAAGAGGACGAATACGAGGGATCCAGACCGAAGATTAACGAGGATCCAACGATTCAGGAATCCGCGGAGGATCCGGCGAACATTCGGGAAGAGAGGAAGCTGGAGTCCGACGAGATCCTTGAAGGAGCGGAGCAGGACCAGGGAAGGATGTTCGGCGGCTGGTACCGTCGTCGATCATTCGCAGAACGAAGGTACTTGTCGAAGGAAGAACACCATCAACAATCCCGGCGACATTTTATCACAGTCCCCGTGTTCCCCGGGAAGTAGCGCTTGAACAAAATTAAACGGGATTGGCAATCGATGATTCATTATTGTTTCTGAATAAAGGAATTGGCAGAAAACGATTGAAAACAATGGGTATTTATTACAAGAGATTTTTATTTGGCTAGTCGGGGTCGCTAAAAAATCGTATCACAAACTTGGTTTGTCTATGTTCGGGAAATCAACGGTAGCTACGTTTAAATACGAATCACTACGTTAAATAGTTGAATTGCTTTGGTCGATAGCTCGTCGATCTTAAGATTAGGAACTTAATCGGTAGCTTAATGACTATGCGTAATTACGGTAAACTCAGACACGCTTCGCTCATTCATACATGCTTGGTATAATATCAGAGTCGCGATGTTCCTACGCGTTGCAATAATTTGTTGTCTGGAAGAGACGTTGTTCTCGTCTACTCGTTGGTTCCGTCGAATTAGCAGCTTGGCTATTTATGCTTGACCACTAACCAACTACTAAGTGGGCACAGCCTCCTTCTGCAACAATGTGCCTTGTCGAATCACGACTCTCTACGTGTTTGATATTCGCAACCTTTTTGGGATTTCGAGTGCTCCTTTCCTCGCGTTTAATTAGGGCGATAAAACCCGGCGAGTCCCAGCTTCCTCGGGAATTCAGAAATTTCTTCAGCTGGTCGGTTCCAATTCTAACGAAGTCTTCTCTTTAGAGGAGCGGTTCCTTACGCCTATGATGATCCTAATGGAAGGTAATCGTCGCCGAGGAAATGCAAATATGCCGGTCCCAGGGCCACGCGTGTTTCTTTGGTTTCCAAATCACTGTCCTTTCTCGCGAGGTTGTCAACGCCACTTGACAGCCGGTTGTCATCGGTGAATCAGAATCGGTTCCCGCGGCGATATGCCTCTCTGACGCGCTCCCTGTACGCTAGCTGTTGTCTGTAGACAAACAGAGGTCGAAGGGCGTAAGTTCCAGCCGCGGTCTCAAGGTCGTCTTGACCATCGTCCACCGTGGCGCTGCGTTTCTCGATCGGGCTGACGTTGCCGGTGTCCTCGGGTTCGCTCAATCTGCTCACCAGAAGTCCGTAGACCATCGGAGATGATTCCTCTCCCGGCCTAAACCCAGCCGGGTCTTGGATCAGAACCGGAACTCCGACCAGGGCTTCCTGGCCGCTCGGCGTACCCACCGGAAGCGCGACGCTGCAGCCGGCTAGTGCCAAGAAAACTGCGATGGCGATCTAAACAAAATTAATTCGTTTTTGTTTAACAACCGTTTAAAGATTTAGATATACTAGACTTTAGAATGCAAAGAACGATTAATTTCAATTTGCGGGTTCAATTCGAGTTTCAGCATCTCTCAATCTCATTTCGAAAGTCTACTGGAGGGTTGAAGAGGACCGTAAATGTCCGATAGCCAAAATCTCTCAGAAATCAAGATGTACGAGCCATTGTCCAGGTGGTCTTACCATTTTGCTGTGTAGTTCGAAGCTTTCTTCTCCCCGAGTCCAAAGAATGGTGCTGCCTCAGCCTCCAAGTCTTCGGGTAACGTGTCTAGTGACAATGGTTGCGATACCAGATGGTAGAGTCGAAATGTTGCCTCGAGTCTCGACGTATCTCAAAACGCCAGACGATAGATCCAGTGGTAGATCCGTTGGGAACGATCTGTGGCGAGTTTATGCCCCTGGTAAGCATCCTTCGAGCATTTATACGAAACAATGACGTCAAACGGGAGCACGCTAATCGTACAGTGACGTATCAGGCCAGGTGATAACTGACCTGGTAAACTAGACAGACCGATGCGGTACCCGGCAACGTGCATCCTTCCTGCGTTGCACCGGTCGGGCCGCTTGTTTTCACCGCGGTGAACATGAGAATCCTGGCTCCGACGTTAGGGGCTGACGCAGTTCGTAAATGAAGCGTCAGCTCTGCTAATCGAACACGCGGATCATGGCGGCGGTTTGGTTTCGTGAAAACATGGAAATGCGCACTTCGTGTGCTGTACAGAGTCCATAAATAGTTGACATCATCTTCGTTAGAATTCCCTTCGGTCAGGATCAATGCAGGATGATATATTGAGTCTGGATTAGGTTTAATATGCAGTTCCTGCAGCTACAGGACCGAGAAAATACCTGAGACCGTCATCCCAACAAAATCCCTTCGGTTAGAATGGTCACAATGGATTTTTAGGGAGCTCCTCAGGATCTGGACACCTGAACGTCTGTGTTCAATACAGGACGATAAAGGTGAATTCTTCTCGATCGAAAATTAAATATATAATAAATTTTATGATTTCGGCGCAGGGTTCGATCATTTATAGATTTTTTTTTGGAATAATGTTGTTTGATCTACATTTTAAAAGAAAAAGTTTTCTATTACTTATCTTAGCCAATGACAGATTTGTGTGCGACCAGTCCTTAAGAATTTTAACGGTTTCCGAAAACAGTATTTTCAGTGTTTGTAAATGTTTCGCCATCCATGATAAAGGTGAATTCTTCTCGATCGAAAATTTATTATACGGGACGATATATTGATCCCAGATTAAGTTTTAACACTAAGTTTTTCACAGCACCCCGTGCGATTATTTGACATTATTTTCTAAAAATAACAAGAATGCGCGTATCCAAATTATCAGCCATTTTTTTTTTAATGAGGTACACCCAGAGAAATAAATAAGTTGAATAATTTTTTACGGATGCAGATGTTCAATCGCAATATTAATGAATATTTAATTCGGACCAATAACTTGCTTCACCACGGGTTTCTAATAAATTAATTTATTTGACTGTGCATATATATATCCTTTGAATATTCACTATCGTAATAACATTGCAGTTTCGAGTATAAACTTCTGGATGAAAAGTAACATAATTCAAATGCGACCGGATTCCAAGAAATTCATTCCAGTTTCTTGAAAGACGATTGCTAGAAAAATACAAATTCGTCATACGAGTAGATTAAGACGTACATCTTAAACGATGATTGTCTAGTATTTTGTTTTGACCACCGTCACGACTTCCGGTGTATCGGTAGCGAATGATTCATTTCGTCCAAGTACGCAGAATCGGGGCCAGTTATGCAACGTTTCGAAATGCGCATCCGAACGACTTTTCCCTTGAAGCGTGTTTGTTTGTTTATATGCTCCGGCGAGTCACGCGTACACGATCGTCTCGGAAAACACGTAGCTTTTAAAAGTCATTTCCCGATTGCTGTTGCGGTTAGTGCAGCCTCCGATCGCAGAGCTGAAAGCTCTTTTTTTCACGCGCAGTTGCACCTCTGGGAAAGGTACACTGCACCGCTCTCGTTTCGCGCTGAAAATCATACTTTTATATCAAATACTGAAGAAAGACCTTCCAATGATTTTCAAACAAAATTATTCGAATTCTTCCATTTTCCTATTCGAACCTTTGAATTTGCATAGCGACTCTGAAGCTGCTAAAAATTGCCGTAAAACATCGGAGAGATTACTTTCTCTGTATCGGCGCAAAAGGGTGGCCATTTCGAAACTTCTTAAATATATGAATACTAAAGTCCATGTGATGGTTGTTATTATTTGGTTTTTCGAAATTCGTCAATTTGACAGAATTATAATAAGAAATGATTAACTCCGTTATTTCTTGTCACCCTGGATTAAGCAATGAAAAATGAGACAAGTTGTTCCGTACAATTGCAGGCCTGCAGAAATGTGGATTTTAAATAAATATATTAGATGTTGCACAGGGAAATATATATTTATAAATTTGGAAGATTAATCGCGTGCTCAAGATTTCTGTCGATTTCCTAACACGATTTTTTAACGTTCACGGAAACCGGGAAACTGATTTACAGTTTCTTTTAAAAATCGTGAGAAAGAACTTTGTAGTCTCACTCGGGAATTGAATGATGATCTTGGTACCTCGGAAACGAGAAAATGCCAGAATATACATAATTAGATTTTCACCGCACGGAACATTAGCACGACTTTCATAATCGGTAAAAGAAATTTTGAAATGCGTTACGTCATTATGTAGGACGTCTACACTGCGAATCGTAATCCTCGGTAATTGAATTAACGAAATTTCAATTGCAGGTTGCAGAATTAGTTCGAGGATTCCGACGTGATTCTCTTGTCGACGTACAGGGTGAGCGAATAGCAATTGTTTTGTTGAAACAACATGTTATTTATTGACTTGAAAAACGCTTTCTGTAAAGCGCATTATGCTCTATAGTACTCTTCGGGTGTTTTCTAGTTTTAAGTATAGTCACTATGAATTCTCGAAACCGCAAAACGAATACGTGAAAATATTTTGCTCTAAATTTCATTTTCCACTAAATTACAAATATATGCGGCTGGACCACCATCTTTTTAGCTAGCTTTCACCATGACAAATCGAACGATGCTTATTTTAGCTGGACAAACACTCGAAGTCGATGTTGAAAGTGAATTTGAAATCACGAATATTCTACACTGCGCGAAGGCTAATCGTTAATGAAATGAAAACTATTCTTGATTGCAGATTGCGTAAAATGCTTCGCGAGTATTGTGAGCATGGTTTTACAAAAAATCACAGAATCGAGCCCGTTGGCTTCTAACAATAGATTTCACAGCTTGTAAAACGATTTCCGGTTCAAGTCGCTAAATAACAAGCCGCTTCAGCAAACAATTGTTACTCACCCTGCGCGGCCACGGAAGACAAAAGGAATGAAGATCGAAGAAATCGGGGGAAAAGGATCGCCTCGCGAATAAACGTCTCGTTCCTCGTGGTCGCCGCAGGATCATCGAGAAACGTCGAATATCAAACCTCGTTGTACCAAACAAATCGATTTATTTCCTCCAGTTATGCATTTGTTCATTGGTGTCTTGAATAAATAGCTTCGTTAGCTCGTGTAAAAACCTCTCGAAAATAATGAACGGCCTCTGCCTGTGTCAATTGTATCTGTTCAAGATTGAAGTGTGTCAGTGTGTGTATATATATATATATATGTGACAAAATGTCCACGTATTTGTCTGTCTTTGTGTTCTTTTTTTCTAGGGCACTTAAAATCGCGATCTCGGTTCGTTCTTAGGATATTTAGATCGCAGGCTCGGCCTCCTCGTGCACGGTATCGCTGGTTTCGGTAGTATCGCTTTTAGATCTGAAAGAAATCACCAGATTGAGGGCATTTCGAGGCTGCAGGGAAGACAAGTACGAGTAATTAACAAAAGCACAAGACAGACGTTAGTTTGGTAGGTGAGAAAACCGTTAAGAGACCCGACAGTGTACACTTGAATGTTAGTAGTGCGAGGGCAGCTTTGGCAACCAGGATTCCTTTGATTTTCGAGGGTGGAACAACCCTTAGGGCTTCTCGATGCTTTCATTACCCCGGCAGAAATGTTTTGTACCATTTCTAACACGAATAAGATTTATTAAATGTCTATTTAATCTCGTATTAACAATTCTTTTATACCGAAAAAAGTAGGAAAGAATGTTTCAAGAAATTGTCGGGTTGCCAAAGCTCCCTTTTCTCGGGAGAGCGGATCGTTGGTCGAACTCATACCAATCTTCCCGGAGGGATTGTTAGGTGAACATAGGGGTTCTGACCGACGAGCTTCGGACTTGCGATCAATACAGAAGAAACAAGCAAACATCGCACAGGTCGAATGAGATAACATATCCATAATTATTCGCCGAGTCTGAATAAACTGTACATTAAGTCGACACACCGAGAACGAGAATTGCAACGAGCGAAAACTAATTCGACGGTAGACGTATACATTAACAATCGGCGAGAGAAATCCGTCGTTCTCAATCTTTTGCACTCCGAAACCCGTCGCTCGGTCGCCACGGCTAACAAGAAGGCGGGGTTGGTGGTGGAATAAAAAAAGTTGGAAAGTACGAAAAAATCCTTTCCTGTATTGATCGATCTAATATGCAATTGGGGGACACCTCGTCTACGAGTCTCTCTCTCTCTACACATGGGAGTAAAAAAAGAATACGCGTCGTGAAAGCGCCATGACGTTTTTCGCCGCACGTTTCTTATTATTTGTTCTTGTTTCTCGTATTTTTTCATCGTCGACGCGAACAACAGTTTATTGCATGCAATACCTCTCTTCGTCATGCGGTCCAAGTAACTCGTTTGCTTGACTCTAATCCGTAATGGCTGGGGCGCGTGTAAAGAAGCGAAGTGACGTGAATCAATTATCTGCTGAAATTTTGTTACTTTTCCAAGGGAGTTTCCTATTATTGTTTTCTTTTTTTTTTAGTTCGTCTCCTGGTATATCTGTTATCTATCGTGCTCTATCGTCGAGCAATGTGTTTTTAGAGTCTCGGATTTTGTCAGAAGTTTCTTCTTCGTGACCGGTGAGCAATTTCGCTTCTCATTTCACTTCTTTCGCCCCTCCTCTAGTTCTATCGTTATACTCCAATCTCTCGCTCTCTTTCTCTCCCTCTCTCTCGCTCGTTCGTGTCACTTTTACATTAAAATACCACTCAATATAGTTCTACAACGATACATATCGTAAATATAGTTAACGTCGAGTCGCAGGATGCAACAGGCATCAGGGAGAAGTAACTTCCTACCGTCGTCCATTTTATTAGTCTCGAGGACCCAGTCGATCGAGCACCCTCGATCCTCTAATTAAATAGTCTCGCTGTATATATACTCTTTCCCTTTCCCTTTCTCTCCTTTCCACGAGCGCAACTCGATCCTTAAATTTAATCTGACCGCCAAGCTCTCTCGATCGAATCACGAGGATCTATTCTATCCAGAATCGCTCGTTCTCGATCTTGTTCAACGTTCGTCCGCGTGCGGAAATCGTACGTCGCAGACTTTGCAATAGCGAAATATACAGGAGGACTTCGCAACTGCAGGTAGAAGCTTAACACTTTATCCTGCTGTACCAAAAGGAAAATTGAAAATCTTTCTTTTACGCAATAGTAATTTTAACCACGTTAGATAAAGTATAAAGGAAATCCGTAGTCTAATAACTACACTGCGGATTATATGAATTTATAACAAAGATTGTGTGGTACGTACAATTTAAAGCAGTGGACATATTTAAAAAGAATTTAAGAACATCAACGTATCAGTTTCAGTTTAATAAAATAATTAAAACAAGAAAGAAATTTTTATTTAATCTGTGTGTCTTAGAATCGACGCAGATGTTTCTTATTTTGCATAAAGATCCGCAGTCTACTAATAACAATCAGTTAAATTTCTACCTCGGTTCGCGAGTTACCCTGTACACCTTAATTCGCTACGAAAGATCCCGTAAAATCTCCGCAAAGAATTTCCCTTGTACGCATAGTAGAACTTAATTTTCAAGAAACTCCCTAATATATATATATATATATATATATATATATATATATATATTCGTCGTATCAAAATTAATTATTATTTAAATTCCATCAACGAAACGTGTCGTCAAGCATGCTCGTAAATTCTCCGTGGCCTCGCCATCAGTCTTATCGTTCTACTAAACTACAATGTCCGTTTAGCGTCTTAAAAAGAGTAGTCTCACTTCCGCGATAATAGCGCGACCGGCCTTTGTCGGCCTCGTTAATGGGCGGAGCATACGACCGCCATCATAACCGGAAATCCCGTGCGAATATCCGCGTTGCACACCTCGTGGTCCGATCTGGTCTTGGCAATCAGGCGATAATAGATTTACTGGAACGATTATCTATTTATATATTGTCGGATAATAAAGGATTCACTTGCTCGATGTGTCTACGCTCTTCCACAAGGTCAAGGGGTTGCGTATAGTTATATGTATAGTTACAGTATAGTAATCGTTTAATGCTACTAACGGTCGTATTTTTTCACTGCGCGGTTCCCTTTTCTTCCCTTTCCCTTTCTCTCTTTCCCTCCCTATCTTTTTCCTTTTCGTTTTGCTTTCGTACGTGTAGGCACTTAACTATGTTTCTGCGATTCCATGTGATTAGAACGTTAATGTCTATTGTACACGACGGTCAGATTATCGGGTGCGGAATAAAGATAAAACATAAATTGTGTGTACAAAAGCCTCCTCGTGAAAGCTTCGTCCTGTGTTTTTCTTTTTGGTCTTCGAGCTCGATCGTCCGATTTCGAGATCGAACGAATGTCAACGGCGTATCCCGTTCGAGGATATCCGTTGAACATTTCGATTTCTCGAGATCTTATGATCGACGACGCTGCTAGTATATCTTTCTTTTTCTTCTTCCTTTCCTTCTTCTTTCATTCTCGCATCCCTCTCGCATTCATTCTCTAATTTCACGCACGCTCTCCCTTTCTCAAGCCTCTTTGCGCGTGCACGTGCTTGTCAGAATATTTTCGCGGATCCACGACATCGTTTCCGCAAAAGCAACAATTTGATGTGCCGGTACCAAGCGCGAACGTCAGCGGTTCATGTTTGAGCCAGCAATTAGGAAGATGTGGCCACCAGAGAGATCAAAACGATCCTCGCAGAGGACATCGGAAATAGCAACAGCTATACTTCGTCCAACGAGTCGAGTCAATAATAATTTTTGGAAAATCTTTCTTGGGCGTACAAATACTTTTTCCACCCACTGTACTGGGTTGACAAGAATGCGATACATTTAAATACCTTAAAATATGTTAACTGTATATTGGATCCACGATTCAAAACCTTAGCTTTTTCTAAAGATGAATCTATCCCTCGAGCACGGGATGCCTTGACTGAAATAGCCACTAATTATATTAATAATGATAATTCATCTACAACATGTGATAGTTTACAGACGCAGATGTCTGAAAATCGGCACAATAGCGAATTATCAATTTGGTCATCCTTTGACAATGAAATAGCAATTACAAATAATACTGCTAATAAGCAGACTAATAAGTCTGCTGTGTTAGAAGTGGAAAATTATCTAAAATCACAATATATAGAACGCAAAGAAGACCCGTTAGTATTTTGGCGTGAAAATTCAATCACGTACCCCATTTTATCAAAAATTGCACGTGACTGTCTTTGTATAATGCTCACTTCTGTACCTTCAGAAAGAGTATTTTCAAAGCAGGAAATATCATGGATAAAAAAAGAAACAGGATAAAACGAAGTATTGTAAATGAAATATTATTCTAAAATAGTTACGAATTTAATAAAGAAAGTGCTTGAAACCTATTATGCAGTTCTGATTTCCAAGATTCGATTACTACTTGTGAAAGTTTCGATTACTTTCAGCATCGAAGTACTTATAAGTATCTTTTCGAAACTTGTTTGTACTCATTACGAGGTTCGATAACTACTTGTATACAATAAATACTTTTCAAGTATAATCATTGAAACTTTTATTGCTTTTAAGTAGTAATCGAAACCCATGAAATGAAACTTGGTTATTGAACTTGACTCGAATTCGCGAGTACATAGTGAACTTGATCCCATCCCTACTGAGTGGTCTCGTTGGGTAGAGAAGCGAATGGACTACGAAGAAAAGAAGGGGGTGAGCAGAGAACAGATCCGAGACGTTATGCGAAATCCTAGAGCCCAGTAGCAATCACCTCGCTATACCCGAGGAGGGGGATTGGAGTTGCCTCCGGCTACCTGTATTTTCCATTGACGTCATACAAAGATCTAGCAGTGGCCAGCATATACTATACGTTTTGGAAACGTCAACTGGTTACTCGCGATTTCCCGTTGCCAATTCCGCGCACCGGAACTGCAGTGTGAACATTCACGTGATCGAGCAGTGCTATCCGTATCATCTGATTAAGCAGATTATATCAATGTTATCGGTATTGTATAATCGCGATCAAGTGGCCTACTTACCAGCGCTTATGCGCGTCGATAAGTATCATGGACACTGATCTACGGGTTTCCCTAGATTGTCGAGAATTGTTCAATAATAGCATTCCGGGTTGTGACAAAAATGATTTGCTCGCTAATGAGATCGCGCCTCGCCAACTATGTGGTTTGTTTGCAATTTATTGCAAAAGTGCGTTCGAAAATACCACAATGGGACTGTTCATTTGACAGGTTCATGATTACAAATCCTAATTAGATACTCCATAATTCAGATTGGAGAATGGTCGCACAAGTCCTACACGTTCTCCGATTGTCCCTTTGAAATATTGAGATGTCTGGCTCTCCAGCACGTGCACGCGCTCCCGAGAGCATTATATCAGATTCTTTTTTTTTTGGAACTTTCAATTAGCACCGTGTCTTTCATGGATTCTTTCTTTCCTCGCACTCTGTCGTCCTGTCTCTCCCTCTCATTCGCACTGTTCCGGAAGCTTCCCGCGATCAACGACTACAGGAGGATCAGGGTGAACGTTCAAAGAGACGTTCAACAACCTGTTTCGTTCTGAACATTCGCACGAACAACACCGGAAACCCGAGTGTCGCCGGGCGAACGCATACCGCGCCTTCGAACTCTGTCCGCTAATTAACTCGACGCACAGTAGTCCGGAAAATTCGTAAAATTATAACGAGAAGTATTCGATTAAATCCCTAGATTTTTCCGACGTAGACCCACGAAATACAACCCGAGTGACGTCACGGTCAATTTTGCGATGACTGAACGAGTATTGATTACTTCTATTCGCGTCTATAAAAGTTATAACACCAGCACCAATAGGTAACAATAAATAATATGTATACATAACAACGGTACGAATTGAATTCACGGTCTGGTTTCGAACCACTGTGCGACGATCGTTGTTCCGGTTACCGGCATCAGAAGCTTCTGGATGCGAGCCATTTTTCGAAAAAGAACCGTTCTTCGATCGGTATCGGAAAACATAATGAATTCGTGTCGCAATCGTGCCTCGATTGCGCACCAGTGGAAGGAGACTTCGAAGACCGTATGCACATGATATACGAGCGACTAGAAAGACTTAAGACTACGTATACCCTCGAGCATGTCGACACGGACTTTTCAAACTTCTCAAGAAAGAAATGGGCTACTACAAGAGGAATACTGTAATAGCTGCGAAGACATGCTAATCTTCCTTAGAAGTTTCAAAATGCACTAACAGTGAACTCAATTCGCCGAAAACCTGTGAACACGATAATACTGATGTAATTTGCTGACAAGTCCGAAAATGTACGATATCTTTGAATGTCCTCCAAGTATTCTGGGTTACATGAACCAACCTTCTTTAGTTATATTTAATGTTGATCTTGGCATTTAAATAACAGTTTCTCTTCGAAATGTAAATCGACATTTCCTAGATATATTGGCTGCACAGTGATAGACCAGTTTAGACGCAGGAGAATAGGTATGAAATTTCCCGGAAAGATACAGCTCGCGTACAAAAGCTTCCAATTTTGGTGCGCGTCCTTTGAAACGAAGGCTTGTACGCATTATTCCCCGCTCTGATGTCTGATATACTGTATTAGTTCAAGTTGGAAAATGCGGCTGCTCCGATCGCACACGCCTAATTGTCTAAACATGCTCCAGGCAGAAAATCAGGTAACGAGATAATGGTGCAAACACACAGGTAAATGGTACCAACAACAGAATACTGTATTAACTTCGAACATACGTAACATCGCTTTCAGTGGAACATCATCGTGTTCCTGAAGCAGGCACAGACAGAGATTATCCCGTGAAACGACGCCTTGGCTCCGCCGAGAAGCGGGAGCAACGAGGCCACGCCCACACAGAGTGAACAAGACAGATACCATGCGTGGATAAGATTATTGGCTGAAACGTCGATGCCGACGAATCAGATTATAAAAATGTATCCTCCTCGTCGCCGTTATTTGCCCCGTTGCTCCCGGGGGCAATCCGGAGCGCTTGCTGCCCCCTATGCCTGCCTCAAAGTATGATCGGTGGAATCACGTCGTGAATGATCGACGCGTTGGATGCAGCTTACCCGAGAATCTCGTTTTTGTTTTTCGCTTTTCTGTTTTTCTTTCTTTTCTGTGTTTGTTTTTAGCAAAGATCGTATTCCAACCTAGAGCTAGCAACGTACAAAAGTACAAAATACAGTTGTGGTTCGCACCGCAGCATCTCCACGCGAACCGCATCCCCCTTTACCCTTTCCCCTTTCCCTTGACGTTTTGTTCTGTTTGTAACACAACCCGACAAGAATCTACTACGCGAGCTTAGTAATCGCGACTCACAGAACAGCTCAGCTTAATAATACAGGCTTAACACGATACTTGTTTTTCTTTTCTCTTTCTTAACCTGATCTCTTCTAAAAGCAATTAGACGTATTCAGTCTTTCTGCGATGCCCAATGACTTTGTATTCCCATTGAGCAAATCGGTCGGAAATAGTACTTTAGAAGAATGTTTTCTTTTAATAATCATCATCATCATCCCCCCTCCCCCCTATTTATCTCTACCTAGCGCGAAGGTGAGGTTTTCCAAGTTGTTTGTGTAGAAAAATGCTTTAAAAAGGTGTTAAAAGTGTATAAAATTAAGCTCACTATTAACGGCGATCATGAAATAGATACTGTCAACTTGTCTTCCTGATATTGAATCAGGAATTGTCAGCTAATTGTAGCTCCTAGTATAACTGTTTGCACCTAGCTACAGAGTATCCAGACGGCACCAGGCTCTATCGAACAATTAATTATCGAAGTGCTTTATAATTTTCATGCTTGCGAGGAAGTTCCTACGATTCATCGCAATAATCAGTTTTTGTAATTTAGTTGATTATACGTTTGATGTAGTACTTCGATTCGACCGGATGTCGTTCTGATGATATCTATTATCGTATCGGTACAAATCAGTCCCAGAAACTGATGCATGCCTACTTGCGCATGCTTACCCATGCGTTGTACAAAATTCGTTTGTTAACTTTCTAGCTCGTTTGGCACCCACTGCGTTACAACGTTAAAACATAAGCAATATACGCGAATCGTGCATAAATTGCGTGACGAGCACCTTGCGAGCCCATTAGTTGGAACATTTTCGTTTCCTCGGTTGACGCTAATTACTGTAATGAAATTCGTTACTAATGCTTCTCTGTATATACCAGGAATGCGTTCTGGAGTTCTCTTTCCATATCCATGATCTCATGAGCTTCTTTGTGAAATTCTGCGAAACGTTACCAAGTACACAATCGAAGGCACAAGTTGCCAGTTAACAGAATAGCTCGGTGGCCGGCGTTCCTTCAAGGAAGAGAGAAAGTCAAAAGTGTACCTCTTTACTCATAGCCCCAGGAACAAGTGTTAAATGAAAATCGCGATAATTTGAAAGAAAACAGCGTATTCCACGTAAAGAATGGGCCATGGTATGTCATAGGTACGGCTTATGCTAATTCTAGTATATAATATCTGTTCTTTGCGAATATACTCATAGAAGAATGGATTCTACTTTGTCGGGCAAGTTACTTAAAAAACATTCATTGTGTGTACTATAGTTAGAATCGTTAACATTTCTCTACGTCTATCACGAATATATTCATTAGAATCTAGCCAAGTAATTGGGTGCTTGTAAACTCTAAGCGAGTGATTTTGGTACCCTGGACGATTACCATCGAAATCAAAGAGACCTCGCTCGTTTGCCTTTAAACTGATCGTTAAGACTGCGAATATTTGTTAGCGAAGCGACCAATTAAATAAAGGGAACTAAATCTATGCGTGGTAAAGTAATACTTGTTTACGTCTCTGTATTAGAAAGTAAATAATTATGTTTGCCGATTGAAACGTCGTGCACCCACTTCGTATAATATGTATATCATATATATGAAAGCCTACGGTTATTACGACGTACGAGTAAGAAGGAAGGCATTGACTCATCGCTTCTTTTAGACCCTTACGTAGGTTTTTTTGTTCCTCTTAAAGCACCAGGTGCAAATGATAGACTTATTCCCAATTTACAATACCGAACGAAAATGTTTGACTCAATGCACCTCCTATTCCTCCATCATAATTGGAAACACGAGCACGAAATAATCTACTCACTTCAAGAACTTCGACTTTCAAGGGAACCTAATGAAAAGAATCTTTAAAAGAATGTATACCGTCTAATATTCTACGTACTCGTCGAGTAAATCACAATATAAAAATACAAATTGAAGATCTCCCCCTTCTCCTTTTGTCATCAACCTTTCAATATCTTTTTCTCATTAGCATCTTTGACATGCAACAACATCCTTTACAAACGCACTTCCTTAGAATAAGTTACTTCTTTTCGAACTTTTTCAAACTTTCGACTCCGATATGCCGTTCTCTCTGCGGATCTGTTACTCGGATGAATTTACTGTCTGTTACTAACTGTAGCACGTTCTCGGGCTATTCTTTTGGTGCTTTCAATTATGTAATACCGAATGCTTCTCCCTGATTGATTCCTTTCTCACGACGCCAAGCAATGACATGTGCAATTTATAATGCTGTTTAAATATCTCGTGGTGAAAGTAACTATTCTTGAATGTGCGAATCTCCTAGTATCACTTACAGCTCAAAGATCTATGTGCACGCGCGACACGGAAACAATTCGGTCCTAACCACGCATGTACAAGTAGCCACAGATTGCTAGAATACCCCCACCAACAATTGCGGCACCTATGCCTATTGAAAGGGGCTTAAATAATGACCTCTTGAGCTTTTGCCATTCTTCTGTCTCCTTTTGTCGACGCTTGATCTCCCGTACGTATGCTGCCAAACGTTCCTTCTTTTCTTTGTGACGCAGACGACGCTGACGTACTTCGCTTTTCCTATTCAAACAAAATAAACGAATCATTAACGAATCGCCACGTCGACGCACTTATTATCCCTCCATCTGCATACTGCGTCGTTTTCGCACCAAGCTGTTTTTCTTTTGAAAAAAAATTTTTTCAAACCTACGGTTCTAAGCTGGACGGAGAACAACGTCAGTAATAAAATTGCAGATGGAGGACTAAAAATTATTGATGGGAACTTACGTATCTGGACTGGACGGAGGACTACTTGTCTGTAAAGAGTTTTCACCGTCGCTGGTTGTTTCATTAGGCACTGCAACACCATCGGAATTGTTCTCGTGTACGTTATTCGTGATTACTGTCGAATTTGCAGGCGACACGGTTGTAGATGTTTCCGTTTGAACTGGTGGCTCGCTGGGCAATGGTTTATCAGGAGGTCCACCTAATTCATCTACCGTTACATGTGGAAGAAGTTACTTCTTGTTATACGCTTTGCGTTTATTATATTAAGGAGCTATTCCCATTTGGAAGAGTCAACAAACACCTTATACATACTAGAAAAGTTGAAATTTTTACTTCATTACAGTGTGCACAATAACTGGCACTTGAATACATGTTTCTCAACTCATGGGTCGTGCATTCTTGAAAATGTTCATGTTCTTAGATCTATTAACTCTTAATTTAATGTAATCTAAAAAGTTACCGCGAACTGACGACTTTTCCAAATGGGAACGCTCCCTTAATTTACCGTTCTTACCGTTTCTTGTCGTTGCGTTTGTAATTATGTCTGGCATCATACTCCGTGTTAATGATTCACCTCTTGGAGGTGGCAAAGGAGGCGGTTCATCTTCTTCTTCGATCGAAGAATGACTAATATTATTAACTACGTCGTAATGATTCGTGACTATCTCGTTATCAACATTCTGTAAATATTGTAGATGTTAGCGTAAGTCAAAAAGTGTGTCACGTCACAGTAGTACAGTTTTATCAGATTTTATGTAAAAGCAATAATTAATTTGTTGAATATGTAACAACATCTTTTCCACAACATGCGTGTGATTCGAAATCAATGGAAAAGATCTTGTAAGTATTCCAATTGAAACACTGGAGAAAACCAATAACACTGCACCACTGTGAATTGGTATTAGTTACCACGTTATTCGATGGCAATTGTTTTGCTCCTTCGATGATAGCAGCATATGAAAATCTTAATTGATCTGGCATCTGAATTAAGCCCATTCTGGATCTTCGCATTTCGATCAACACATCTCTAACATTTACAGAATTCAATCCATTTTCTTCGATCTGCAATTCAATGAAAAGTGTTACACCTATTTTCCTAGATTTTAATGTAAATTTTTTCTACTATATTCATATACTTTTTAATAATACTTACCAAGACAAGGCATGTGTCAACTAAACAAAATGTTCCCGACCTTCCAATACCAGCAGAACAATGCACAACAGGGGGCCCAACATTTTGATCTAATGCTCCCGATTGTCTGACATTGGTCAGAAAACGAAGAAAGGCTGTTGGACTCTGTGGCACACCAAAATCTGGCCAAGTGGTATAGTGAAAGTGTAATATTTCCCTAGTTTCTTTTGATTCCAAATCTGTTAATCTGTACGAAAGACAGCTATTAAATTCCTTTATATTACAAATCAAAGATATCGTAATCGAATCAATTCAATTTCTCCTACTTTAATATTCTAGTCGTGTAATCCGATGATTCTGTTTTGCTGACATATTCTACTTTTATACCGACATCGATAAATGTCATAGCATCGTCTGCTGTATCGCCAAGGGGCCAATACTGATAACACTTAACTTGATTCTTCTCAATTATTTTATTTAACATTAACACCGCCTTAGAGGCTTGCTCCCATACCATTAGCCAGAAATGACCAGCTGTGTTCTCCAATGGTCCTTGAGTAAGAATATATTGTCTGTGTGCACGATCTACCTATAATAATAACGACAACTCCAGCTTGTTTATTCTATTCTTCGAAATTAGAACTATATTCTCCATCGCATAATATTTACCTGGATAAGATTGGCGTTGATGTAATCGCATTGTCCCTTCTTCAGGATAATTCTACTATGATCGTACGGAGCAACGTCTCTATAACGGTTCAAATTTTTGTTCTGTGGTTTCTTTGATTCATTGCATGTGTACGTAAAATTACCGCATTCGTTACGTATGTGCTGTAAAAAATCGAAATTTTCAATTCATTTTATTTGAATAATTCGAATAACTTCTGCTGAGCGTACAGTCAACAAACTGAACGTATACCTGGAATTTATATGACTAACCACAACATTTATCCTTGACAATAAGCAACACAATACACAGTCTATGCAGCACTTAACGTTTTCCTGCGAAAGCCACGTTCCGCGTAAGTACACGAAACGATACCGACGATTTAAAACAATCCAGGCATTGTAATAAATATATCCGAGAAAGAGATCGCGTGCCAGTGCGATAAAGAAATAAACACGGCCGTTGAATTCCGGGCTCGTTATCTATTGAATCGAATTGCATTGTCGTGCGGTAAATCAAATCCGTTTGTAGAACCTAAATTAATTGAATAAGCTGCCGGTCGGGGATTATGGAGGAAATCGAACGTAACTGGGAGCACGCACACACACACACAGCAGTCGCATCGAATATAAATCGAATCGGCGACAAGTAAACATTTCGTTACGTTAAAGTAAACTTTTTCCGAGCGGTGGGAATTATCTGAAAATCTGTCGGGTATCAATCGACGTGAGACAAGGGGAAAAATTCGATTCGGCGATAGGAGTCGGACGAGGAAACACGGAGAAATATATTTTTTTTCATTGTGTATGTACGGTAGATCGTGTCAGCGAAAAACAATTCGACGTAAATAGTCGCGTGTTCGCGTGAAACAGGCTGACACATAGGCGGCAGAGAACGATTCGGTTTCTTTCTCGCGGTAACCGGAAGGAAAGACACAAAAAGCGGAAGGGGAGAGGAAGGAAGGACGGATGATCTCTTTACCTGATAGAGAATCGGCCAGGCTGCTTTCGAGTTGATCTCGAGGTACTCGGTCTCGACGTTGCTGATCCCTTGATCGCGCGTCCCTTGGCTGGTCATTCTGTCGGCTCGTTCGCGACACGGTCTCTTCGGTGCTCGAAAACTACAAAATGAGACGAGACACGCGAAGAGGCTGGGCCCCGGTCGCGCACGATCTCGCTCTCTCTGTCTCCAGGAAAAAGGCGTCTCAGGCACTGAGCGGTGCCATGCGTGACGCGGATTCTCGCGAAGGGCAGCCTCCGCGGAACAAGAGACGTAAACGCGCAACCACTGCAGCTCTCCCGTACGTATGTAAGTACGTGTACGTGCTACACCTCCCGTTCTCTATCGTATAATACACTGCACCCACTCGCGGATTCTACCGAACCACCACCGATCCCGTTCACCGCCGCTGCCACCGCGAAACACGAGTCAACGTGCTGACATCTTCGGGTAACCAGTAACCAGAGTTTCTTTCCCTCCCTTCTTTCTCTTTCTTCGTCTCGTTTACCGCGTTTACCGCCGAGTGAGATCCGGCCAGATCCGGCCGACAATCGTCGCCATACTGTATAGGTGTTTGTACGCAATGCGCATGTGCGTCCTGAAGCGCCAAACGGCACACTGTTCTATGTATTTTGAAATTATTTATTCCAATAATAAATCAACTTTTGTCGGAAATTTAGTTATTAAACATCAATTTTTAATATTATTGATTTAACAGTCTTTTCAAAATCGAAAATCAACGGGCGTCTCGATGTGTTCAAAAGCGACGATTTCGTTGGATAATTCCACGAATTTTTCGAGTTTGTATAGTGTTACAACTTCTTCTGAGATTGTTATTTAAAAATAAACTATCGAGCTTCTTGTACATTTAACTGAGTCATTAAAAAACCGATTAATAAACTTCCGATCGATATTTATGCAAAATAAAAATTCTCCAAGTCAACTGTAAGAAACAGAAGTTACATGAGAATATATTTCCTTTTAATAAGTCAGAAACAATATAACGATATCCTATGTTTTTTTATCATAAATGTGTGAAATTCGCAATCTATTTGTTACTTTTGGTGAAATGAGTCCTCAATTTGAATATTACTAAAGCTATTATCATTTATAGAGTTTTCAAAGCAATAACTCTGTATACGAGTTATACGATTAATATATATACCTTCGAAAAAACAAAGAACGTGAATCATAAGGCGTATGGGAGATCACAAACGCGTCGTACTCGTTTATTATAATACTGATGAATCCATTAAAAAGCTACTGCTACAGAGCGTACAAATATACAAAAATATCTGAAATATATAATTTAAATATGAAATTATTAAAACATCGACATGTAAGTATTGAATTATTTTTTCATAATTTTCGAAGGCCTTCCATCATTTTTTTTATCTTCACCGCTATGGTCAACATCGGTATTTGTGTTTTTTCTCTTGGCTGACTCCGCAGTCCCCTTCCTCAGCCAGGAAGCCATAAACGTGTTAGGGTTACTTTTTTTCTCTTCTCTGTGCGTAATAGAATTAGTAAATCAATAGTCTGGTATGTCACTTGACAGGATTAACAGTTCATAAATCTATCAGCGAAACATTAATTGCACAGTATTATAAAAATATATACATACCCAACTTTTATCTCTTTTCTACAATCTTTACTTTTATTTGTCACATTGTTTACAAGAGTTGATACTGTATGCCAACTTAAATCACCTTCTGATACTGTTAATTTGCCTAATTTATTAACAGCTTCAGCTAATGATAGCTCCTCGTTTAGCCAAATCTGAAAACATCAAATAGATTGAAGGAATGTTTTATGTAATTGATCTCAATAAAAAGTCTCTTATAATAGAGACATAATCCTATTCATGATAAAACTGATTCAATTGCTTACACGTGTATCTTCTTCTGTATTTAAAAACACAGGTATACGATGGTGTAACCATGAAAAGACATCATTAGACTCTGTCGTAACTATTGTACAACTGTGTATTATTTTACCCTAAAACAGAATATTGTCAATTTCTATATTGGGCCATGCAGAACCGAATAATTTAAAAAAGCAGCATCTACCTCTCCAGTTTTGAATTTATTAAATATTCCTGCCATTTTCAAAACATTGACTCCCTCCCAACCATCTACTTCCGACCACTGGTCTTTCCATGTTGCAGGATCATCTACTTTGATTCCCTTTTTCTGAGCAGCATAAATGTAGTATGGTTGCTTAGGCTTGTTCTTTGTCTTTTCTCCTTTCCATTCGTAATAACCTTCGCAAACAACAATGCATCTTTGTCCTCGACTGAGCGACGGTGCATACAATTTAGAACTGTGAAGGTTCTCTAGGCGTGCGTTGTGTGTTGATAAGGAATGCTTCCTGTAATCACCCTGACAAATTTACATGTTATCATTAAAATATCTTTCTTGTTTACAAATTAACATGAATTATAAAAAGACAGGCTATAACGCATTGTTATCGCGTGTTGGGATATGATAACCGTTCCGTGTGTTTACATCTCCCGAATGCTTTTGCATCAATGCGTTTGTTGACTGTTTTAAACGAAACCACGTGAACGCGCCCCCACCAACCATGCGTTTAGTCTAACCTTGTTTGTATACACTGACCTCGTGCCAGGGCGGAATCATGCTCCACATCATAGCGCAAAGTACCATCTCGTCTTTCTCTCCGAAATGCGAGCCTGCGACGAGACACGGCAAAACGTCTTTCGGTCCGATATTATATGATGGTACGTATTCGACGTCACTTTTCGTCCAAGTAGTAACACGTCGTTTGCCGGTGCCATCTTTGTAGTCGCAAGCTCGACCCACATTGTCCGGATCCAGAGAACTATAAAATGATCATTAAACTTTCATTGCCGCTTGTAAAGCTCGCGTGTCATTACTTAATTACCGAATTTACGCGACATAATTACCAATGATTACTCACCAAGCTGCTCGACCACACATGTTTCTCGCGCCATTAAAAACGCTCCAATAAAACAACGCCATCTACGTTGTATCTGACATGGCGGGAATTTATGAACAAAGTTTTAAAGAGAAATAAAATAAGAAATGATATCATTTCTTAGTCAAATCATGAGACTATCTAGAAAATTACAATCTAGAAAAAAATTATTTTCCTGTGCATATAAACTTATGCACAATTATTTTCCAATAATATGTAGTCAATGAAAATGATACATAAATAAATAGAAGACTTTTATAGAGGCGAGACTCTTTATCCCCACCTCCTGTAATTCACCAATCAAAACCATTGTAAAATGTAGAGCACATATTTTATAGAAAACTGTATTGGAGAAATATAAATCATATTATAAAAGTTTTGATTAGATTTTACTTTAAAAATGACTATTATCGCATCACGTAATTAAAGATCCTTGAACATTAATTTTTTTCCGTCTTTCAGAATTTATAGAATATATAGAACATACATATATATAACTCGGGTCGCGCATGAGCACCAGAAAATTGCTTCTGAAAATACGTCGGAGTTTCGCTTCTGGTCAAGTGATCTATATAATGCTCGTATAATGATAACTTTTAGCAAAAGTAAAGTACATACATACATATATATATATATATATATAAGTAAATACAAGTCGTTACCTCGATCTGTCAGGTTGACAGCGAAAGTATGTACTTGTGTTCTTTAAAATATTAAGGATCGATATATCTTTTAACTTATTCGAAAGTGGTAATATGTGCGTTAAAGAAATATGATGCTTGCATATCGCTTATTGCATCGCAAATCTTATTTAGAAGTTGTTCAAGTTTCTTGTAGCTGTAATCGTTAACCATAAATTTACATTTTAACCCAGTGTCTTCCATCATGACTTCGTAGTAAGTGTTTTCGTAAGATTATTATTATTTCGAAATATATATGTTTAGCCACGGCATCGTGCGTGTAATTTATGCAACACATAATCGCTTATCGCGCGTATCGTAGATGACTGGCGCCTGCCTACGCATTTAAACGACTATGTAACTGCATTATGTATTTGTTCACTTCCATATTGTTCAGAAGTAAAAATATCTATTCGAAATTAATCAAATGTACATGTAATTATCAGTAACAGGAACGTACCAGGTGTATCGGGAAACGGTTTCAATTGCTGGACGCAGAGGACCAATATGCACGATGATTCTGCCATCACAAAAATGCAACACCAGTTCTGGGTCACGAAGCAGACGCTATCACGAAAGTTAGGAAAGAAGGAAGATGATTGTATAGTGGCGTCCGATGCAGAGCTAGATGCAAAGTTGGAATTGTTTCGTAGTATACAAGAATCTTGCTCTTATTTGCAGAGAGTTATCGACAAATATCAAGAAAGATTATGCAGTTAGTTCAAATGAAAATAAACACGATAAGTATAAGATATGTATACTAGATACTAACAATACATTAATTTGTACAATTTTCTGTAGATCTTGCACAAGAAGAGAACGCGATGGGAAGGTTCCTCAAAGATGCTGGTAAACAAGATAAGACTAGAGCTGGAAAAATGATGTCAGCAGTTGGAAAATCATTGTCTTATTCGAGTCAACAAAGACTTGCTCTAAGAGCTCCGTTAGGTCGATTGTATCAAGAAGTAGAAACTTTTAGACAGAGAGCTATCGAAGATACATTGCAGAACGTTCAAGCAATGGAAAAAGCTCGTACAGAGTACAGAGCGGCACTGTTATGGATGAAAAATGTTTCTCAGGAATTAGATCCGGATACAACGAAACAATTGGAAAAGTTTCGCAAAGTACAAACACGTGTCAGACTGTATGTACTATGTACTATTTATATATTGATTTTACTATATACGTTCAAGTACAATTATATTTACTATACCTGTCCGAATACAGGGGCAAGGTGGCATTTGATAACTTAGCCTTAGATTGCCTTCAAAAAGTAGATCTTCTAGCAGCTGCAAGATGCAATATGTTCAGTCATGCTTTAGTTTTATACCAAAGCACACTTCTAAATTTTACCAAAAAATCGGCACAAGCATACTCAACGATTGCAACCAGTTTCAAAGGATATCAGCGTTATGATTTTATGGTTGTGAGAGAACTTGCCGAAACATCTACCAAATTGGCCCAGGAAACTGGTGGAGATGATGATCCCGATGACAAAGACAAGTAAGTCTACTCTAGTTGTGAGTTTAGAAAAATGGAGAACACTAATAACTGGCTGGTAATATTTGTTTTACCATAGATTACCCTTCTTTGACATGGATTATCACGATAGCATAGAGGAAGCTGAAGAGGTGAAACCAGCCACGGACAATACAAATGACAACAATAAAGAAGATGAAAAGCTATTGGACATCGAGTGCGATACAAAAGACATACTCAAATTGGATGGATTAGATACGAGTCCCAGTTCTTCGAAAAATGGAATTGTTCAGTCAGATTCTAATACAGAGCATAAAGAGAATCTCCATGAACTTTTCGACAATTTGATCTTAGACAACAACATGTCATGTAAAAATGAACAATCAGCTAATAATACGCGAGAAGAAAATCACTCCAAACTACAAAAAAGTTTGGAGGAACAAAATCTGGGATTGGATATATTTGATAAGTCTGATACGAATTTCAATCTAAGTACTTTGTCCTCTTTAGGATCACATGATCAAGGAGAACAATCGTTGCAGTCTCTTACATCCGAAAATTTGGCTCTCTTGAAGGACATACTCGGTGACAAACCAAACATTGGTAACGAATGGGATGCAATAGCTACCGACACGTTTTTACCGCCCAATATTTTAAAACAAAGTTTAGGTGATGCAGCGATGGGCATAGGACAAAAAACCATGCATACTAACAATTCGGATGACAAAGTAAAGATTAATGATATGAATTATTAAATAATGATTTTTTTTTGTTTTATTATGATCTTAACATTTAGAAGAACAATATTTTATTTTACAAAACAATTGGTTTTGTGGAAAGACAATTTGTATTATTTCCTTTTGTTGCAGAAGAAAAATAAGACTGGAAAACAAAAAGGAAATTCCTGGTTGGATTTGTTCGCTGAATTGGATCCGTTGGCTAATAACCCAATGGAAAAGCTTTCGAGTGATAGTAACGCATCTGCTTAATTTTTAAAAAAGCGCTTACATTCTATTACCATGATACATGAATAGTTGCAGTCTGCAGCAACAATCGGAAGAGGCGATGATGATTTTATTTTTTATCAAACAAGATGATAATACTAGGAGCATTATATCACTCCGTACATTTACATTAATATTTCGTACTTATTATTTGAAACTTAACATTCCTGGTGTGTTAGATTTAATGAGAATAGTAAGAAAGAAAAAGTACGTTGTTAAGAATCAAAAGTATTTCAATTTCATAAGTATGTTTTCAAGCTGTGTACCAAAGATGTAAAATCTGATAGTCTGTAAAAGTGTGCTAGTCAAATACTTCTTTTTAAATACATTACAAATATTATTTCACGATAAGAAATAGAGTTATCAACTTTCCTACTTATATTTATAATAAAATATAGTCGTTGAAGTTAAAAGTATATATCATACAAATATTTGTAATTTGTTATTACTTCACGATTCGAATGCTTCTGTCGTACAATCACTTTTAATATCATCGTCATTATCGGACGACTGACTCGTGTTTTGAAACTTTGTGAAGCAATTAATTATATGTGCTACATACATTTTTGTTCTTTTTAAATATGTGTACAGAAACGTTCAATACCAGTTTTTTTTGTTTAAATTAAAAAGAAAGAAATACATACAATATAAACAGATTACATCGTCGAGGGATTATCGTTTTTGTATTTTTTTTTCTATATAAATATAAAATGCTTATGCATTAACAAAGTACAGGATCACAGAGTTAACACCAAAATATAATTGTATTCAAGTATAAAAGAACTCTAAATCAAAACCTAATTTGCGTCGGTAACGTGTTTTTTCGTAGTTTAGGCATCATAGAATTGTGCCATGCAAGTTCTGACCCTGAAACGAAAACAATCAGAAATCGTTAAGATGTAACGAGACCTAGCGAAACAATCAATCTGCAATCATATTTAAACACCTTTTAATAAATGAAAGAAAAAAAAAACAAATTTAAATCTGAATGATTGTCTTTTAGTCTTACTTATCAAATAATTGAAGTTCCTTGGTATGCCGCAATTGTTGTAAAATACGATAAAAGCCTAATTCCCTTAAACGTGCTTGCCTCTGCGCAGCTCCAGGTTCCTCTTTCCAGACTAGGTTGCACACACACAGCACAGCTGCCACTTGCAGCTTTATATTGTTATGCATCTAAACATTAATATCAAAATAACTAAGTAACATTCAACTATAATTTTGTAAGAAAGTATTTTAGTCTAGAACAGGCATCTGATAATGAAACTCAAAAACGCAGCAAAGTGTCAATCAATTAGATATGTAAAAGGTTTTCTAGACTAAAATACTGAACGAAAATCCGAACGAAAACAATGTTAATGTTTGAAAATAAAAGCTTAAAAATGCTAAAGGAAGGTTTTCAGCGCACCATATAATCCATAAGTTTCTTAAGCACATCTTCATTGGCCATAATGTGATCCTTCGCACGATTACCGTCAGCCACATTCGCCAAAATACAGAGCGCTTGTTCTTTCACATCTGCTGGATGTCTTGGGTCTTCCAGGACTAATATAACAGCTTGCATTACGTGCGCAGCATGTTCACCCATGATACGGTCAATGTGAGCGCTTGTGCAAAGTAAATTTCGTAACAGACCCAGAGTCTTCATTAAAATTGGTATGTCTTGGTCAGCCAGCAGGCAAAAGATTTGATCGGTACCCAAGCATGACAGAATTTGTAACTTTACTTGTTGTTCAGCTTGGAAAGCCACATTCATCAATGCCCAAATTCCATTCAGTCGTAAAGCTGGCGTACACCGTTTCGTTAGTGAGCATAATAATTCTATCCCGCCGGACTCGAGAATTGGTTCTTTGCTTGGACTAAATTCCAATAATAAGTTACATAAAGTACTCGAGGCAACGGTTAATAAATCAATTTCACTTTCGCCTCTGCCTATATAATACAATTACATTCATTATTAGTTGTACAGTATGCAGTTGTGAAAATTCCATGAAAACATGGAAATTATTTGTTCGTAATACTAAAAATCGTAATAATAACGCTAAACCTACCACCACCGGTCAAAACGACCGATTCCAGATTTTTTATTTTACAATTACTGAAATGAAAGAAGTGATTTCATAAAAAATGATTGTATAGATATCTCTAATAGAGGACGTATTATCAAGAGGAGCCGCACAAAGTCTAAATAAAATCAATCTTGTCATTTTGACAAGGGAACATGTACCAGTTAAGGTTCGGTAGGTTTAGTGTTAAAAGTACAAAAGCTAGAGCCGTGCAAGAACCTGAAAAACATCTAACCATCGGATACTTGACATTTTCGGGTCCTTGCACACCCCTAACAAAATCACATGTGATATAGTTTTTGTTTTGGGATAATTGATGAAGACAGTGTCATATTTTACCCTCCAATCCCTTGTCTGCTCCGTGTAACAACTGCATAAGCGGTCTCCAGACTGCATGGTCTTGGAAACTTGTTCGTAGCTGTTGAACACTTCTAGACAGTGAATGTAGGCATCTAACCGCTGCTAAACGTACGTGACCTCCAGGATCTTGAAGACCCGACACTACCTGTTCCATAAGATTCTCCTTCTCTATGATACGCTTTCGAATATCTTCGTCATTTGCACTAAGGGACGCGAATGCCCTGAATGCAGCTTGTCGCATGTCTTGTGTCAAGGTTGCATCCTGTACCTAAAAGTGTAAAGAACGTCAGAGGCATAATAGCGATACATTCGTAACGTATTGGACTTACATGAGGATGAGGTCGTAACAGTTCTGCAAGCGTGGGAATTAAATGGTTACTAATAGAAGCTAAACGTTGTAATTCGGTATTGACTTCAGTCAGGAAAGCTAATGTCTCTGCAGCAGCTACCCTTTCGCGCGGTGGACGATCTCGGTAGCAAAGTCTCACCAAACAGGGTAAAGCACGGTAAATAATTCTGGGATCTTTGTACAGTAGAACCCCTGTTCTATGCATGTACGTGACGCATCTTGCAGCTTCGAGTTGAATCAACGAACTTTTCTCGCGGCCCATTAATTGTCCTAGCGCTACAGGTACATGTCTACCTTGTATCGTGTTACTGGTAGATGCGGAGGCAACCATAACGCACACCCTGTAATTTTTGTAACACATGTTCGCTAGGCATGCTAAAGCTGATAATTGCACATCAGGTAATGGGGAATCCAATTGCATTGCTAATATTCCTACTGCTCCTCCTTCTGATAATGCGTTTTGTTCTTCCGTTGTCTGAGTAAGAAGAATATGAATTATTAGCGAAATTGTTAAACAATTTTCGATTGTTTATCTTGTCACTACTTGTTTACCTTGCATGCTGTTGTTAAAATGGTTGCTACACAAATTTGAGAAGTTACGGATCTATTTGCTAACGAGACTAATCTGGGCACCAATGCAGGATCTTGATATATCGAATGAACCGGTGCTGCTGGATGTTGAAATACTGTACGTAAACATCGTAAACACGATTCGAGTATCAGATCCGTTACTTTCGGCTTTCCTTCTGGAGATGTGTCTGAGGCAGGTGTAGATAATAACACCTGAAAAAGCAATGGCACTACACCAAGATCTATAAGTGCCAATACATG
Source organism: Lasioglossum oenotherae (assembly GCA_028455765.1). Classification (NCBI taxonomy): domain Eukaryota; kingdom Metazoa; phylum Arthropoda; class Insecta; order Hymenoptera; family Halictidae; genus Lasioglossum; species Lasioglossum oenotherae. Next base: position 2,858,575 of record CM052294.1, on the reverse strand, counting down.
CTGATCCATTCCTTTGGCCAAAGAACCCAATGTCACTGCGGATTCAAGTCTTATACGATCTTCGATGGTGCCTGATGAATCTCCAAGTAGTTGCAATAATCTAGGTACTACTCCTTGGGCAATCACTGAACCCTTTTGTCTATTACTACCGATGACAGAGTTTTTGAGACATCTGTAAAATGCATATAACACAAATAAAAATAAACACACTTTGGCAAGACAGACATCAAATGTTATAATTAAAAATGCTAGTTGTGGATAAAAGTGTAATGTCTATTGTTTAAAAGCAAAACATATATATGTATATGTTTTAAAAAATTAATAAAACAAAAAACTTTGATGACAAGGAATGAACTATGCAATACTACATTTTCGTTTCACTTACTATTAGACTGCAGATGTTTATGTAATTTCCAATTTTTAGAGACAAATTTTAAGGAAGTGCAACAAAGTAAAATGCTATTTTTAATGAGAACAGTCTTTGTAGATCGAAAACAAATAAAAATAGTATTTGATTCTATCGAATTTTATATTTTAGCATTTTTTGAAAATTTCCACAAGTCATAAATGCATAAAGATCCGCACTCTACTTATTATAAATAAGTGTATAAATGTATAAGTGAACGAAGTTCTCGGAGACAGAAACAATTTAAAACGGTGTCAGTGGTTTCACAGCATTGAGGCTAAATACATACAGTCAAGATGAACTTGCCTCGAAAAAGTCCAAAAATATTGTACAAAATAAGAGAAAGTTCATCAGTCAATGTTGTGAAGATTAAATATATTTCGAATATACATTCTAATAAAAGAATAGCCATTACTTTTATACATATCAAAGAAATAAAAGCTTCGAACAGACAAGCGTAGAGGTTAAGTGGAATTTTAACTCACATAATAGCTTCCAAACATTTCTGAGGATCTGGCGAATACAGCTCATCGATGTAACTTCTGGAGCTCTCCACATCCTGTCACACAATCAGACAGTCACTTATCTTTTAGAATTTCATAACAGAAACGAGAAAACCAGTTTAGAGTGTCAAAAGCAGAAGGAAACCGGTAACACCTACGCTTCCTCGATGTTGTACGCTTACCATGAACGGCTGCATCACCGAGACCATACTTTCTTCCTTTCGCTTTTACATAAAGGAATCACAACGTTCACTCACAAAAAACCTGAATCAATTCACCGAGATCACCACGAGGAATCGTCAAAACGAGCTCGTTTGTTACGTGAACGCTCACTGTTTCATCTGGCACAATTTACGTTCCGAAAAAAGTTTTCACCAACCTTAGGGTTGCCACCATCATGCAATTATCAAACTACATATAAAGCTGCATGCACGATTGATGCACGATGTATATATAGTAAACTACATATAAACAGCTATAAACTTCCGAATGTTCGTACGCAGATGCCAATTAATATCTTGAAAGTGACACTTTTGTCATTCGTCATTGTCAAAATTAAATTTTTCAGCATTTTTAAAATAAATATCAATTGTCTCAAGAGTGATTTTAAAATACGAACATATACGACTATGCACAATATATTTACTATTTATTTGAAAAAGTTGCGAGTTTGCAACTATATATACGCACATTTTTTCATTTTCGCGTCATAGGAACCTTCGCGCAACTATTGGCAATATTGAACACTGTAAGTAAATGGTAAATGGCGCGCAGCTGTTGAAGAGAAAGTTTTGGACCACGATTTGGAGATTGGAGCATTGGAGTTTGGACAGTTTGAACAATCCTCTTTGGTTTGAACGACCGGTGAACTGCGGTCAACCTATAATTAATCTTTAGAGATAATTAAAATCAAATCAAATATGATCATGGAATCGCTGGAGGAGTATTTAGAAACTGTATCTGGATATATATTTGATAATGACAAGCTGGTAAACATTTTGATCATCATTCTTTGCCGCAATATTTGTTTTATCTATATTAAATGTGTCGATTAAGTGTACATTTTATTCATGAATTGCTATAATTATTTTCTATTAACTTGTCCTTCAGTTCTGATAAGAAATCAGGATTTCATTTTAATTTTCAAATTTTAGGTAACGTACAAATGGTTAAGTAAAGAGCTAGAAGTTCACGTGAACATCGCCAAGCAGATTTTATGGGAATTTAGGCAAAGAAAGAAGAATGAAAAGACTTTCGACTGTACTTACTTGTTGATGGGTATTTTAAAGGAGGATGGTATACGCGTCGAAGTCGTAAAGGAGATAGATTTAGAATTGGCGAAAGACAAGTTTACTTCGATTATATCTGAACATATTTATAGTCTTCAGAGAGTACTTCCCGATATACAGACACTGGGACTTGCTGAGAATGGAGATATTAAATACAGTGGAATTAAGTGTCTTGAAAACAATGAGCGTAGCGACGAAGAAATGCATGCTATACGTTGGGGTGCTGCTGCAACAGAAATACCATCAGTATCTCATGAACAAACAGCCAAGTCCATTAAAGAAAAAGAAGAAAAATGTCCAGAAAAGAAACCAGATGACATAATGAAAAATGAGCAACAGAAAGGTTTCAGTAATCTTTTTGGGAAAGCTATTAATAAGCAGAAGAACCCACTCTCTAGCTCGGAGAAAGCTAATTCTTCCAAACAGATAAAACATTCACCTAAAAAAGAAACATCCAAGTCATCGATAAAGAGTACACAGAAAGGTGGACTTAGTAGTTTTCTACAGCAAGGCAAAAACCAAGTAAAACCTACAAATTCAGCATCCCCAGAAACTGGGAAAACTATAAATTCTGCAGTGAAAGAAACTGAAAAAGCTACAAATTCTGCAGCAAACGAAACTGAGAAAGCTACAAATTCTGCAGTAAAGGAAACTGTGAAGGAGAAAGTTACCTCTGAAGGTAAAAGTAATGAAAAGAAAAATACACGTGGAAAGAAGCGCAATAGGAGTAAAGAAATCAGTACACCCGTTAAAAGACGGAAACGTATTGCTGTACAGAGTGATTCCAGTGAATCTGGATCATCCGACGAGGCGGAAGAAACTCCACCTTCTCCTTCTCCAGAAAAAGTTTCACCTGTAAGGACACGTTCTCCATCCCCACCTAAAGTTAAACACGAGGGTGGAAAACGTAAGGTTTTAAAAGTAGTAGATAAAACGTTTGAGGAGGATGGATTCCTTGTTACAAAGAAGGTGCATGTTTATGAAAGTTGTTCAGAGGAAGAACCAGAAGCAATAGAAATAAAGAAATCAGTGACACCAACATCTCATCCTGAACCAAAAGGGAAGAAGAGCACAAAACAAATGACTCTAATGAACTTTTTTAAGAAATCATGAGAAATATATTATTTTCTATAGCTATAAGCAGAGATGTTATTATAGTTATATTTTACAGTACTCTTAGGTAACGTGTAAAATGTGAATAAAATTTGCGATTTTAGTAATGAACTATATATAATTATGTATCTCGAGTTTGAGATTATCAACTGAATCTAACATACGTTATTATAAGTCTTAAGTAAAAGTAAATGCATGCTACACCCTCTAATATAGAGAGAATAACTTTTTCCTTTGGGAAAATGTTAACGAAAACCACGGACTAATCAAAGCGCGGCTACAGCTGATGGACTCCGGCTCGGTCAATGCCAACGCCACGCTCAGCAAGACCTGCCGCCGATTTAACCAATAATCAAGTGGTAACATTTGACTTTTGTCCCGGTCTGCTTGTTTCTTTAGGATTATGCACAGGTTTATTATCAATATTGGTGATTGTGGATATATTATCTGGTCGTGAAAATAAATTCTGAAGAGGAGAAGAAGCAATAGAAAATTTTGATATTTATTATTGTATACTATACAAATTTATATTTGTGTTTTATGTTCCCTATATGTTTTTCGTAATTGAAAGAATTCGACATACTGTAAGAACGTATATATATCTTCTTTTCAAATTTGATTATCATACAATAATTAAATATTTTATATATATATTATACATAATTATTTATAATGCTTTTTGAGTTTCTTTTAGTATAATTGAACAAGCTATTATAAACTTGTAACAAATAATATTGTAATTCAAAGTATGCATTTGTTATTTTTAATTTATACATAAAAATCATTCATATTTGGTCATAATAAAATATATTTTAGTAATGGCACAGCTATACGTTTTAGTTTTACATAATTCATTTGCTATTTTCTTACTATTTAATGTAAATTTACAAAATCTATATTTTTTAAAATTAATTGCACTGTGCAACAAGTGTAAACGTTACATGATTATTTGAAGAGTTATTTTAGTTATTGTTTTAGAAAAATTTACAAATATCAAATGCTCTTTGCAAAGAGATCAAAGAAATTTCAACTGTGACAGGTAATTTTATGTCGGAATACTGATTACATTTGATTGTTATTAGAATAGTAAGAAAAATTAAGAAAAGTGTTTACTTTTAATACTCAATGTACTATATAAATATGTACATATATACAGATATTTTCAACCTTATATAAAAAAAAAACAGAAATAAATACATGCACATACATGCATATATAATTCTAAATCGTCACATGTAAATACATTAGCACTCATGTTAAATATGTATACATTCAAATATAAAAACAGCCGATATTCGATGTATGAAATAGTAAAATTTAAATTATTCACCTACTTCATCAAATTCATATAGATAAAGATCTATTTATTGGAAGGACTCGAGTCTCTCTCTCATTGGACCATTTGCGATCTTTAGTCGAGACGAGTGTTTTTACTATATTTAACTTAGTTATTTATACTCTATAGAATTATACTCTTTACGATATTACAAACTAGTGTTCATTATCCGAACTTGTGAAAAGAAGATTGATCCCAGTCAATTATGAGATGAATTGTAATTGCAATAGAATTAATGATCACAATAGAAATTGTTGAATGTATTCAATAGTACTAAACTCTATTCCTTAAAATACATATTAACGTAGTATTGAACAACATATAAAATATAGTTATCGCTTTGGACGAAAAATGAGTATGGTAGTTCTTTTCTTTTTTTATTATATATCGTCGATTTGCCAATGAGTAGATGTTACTTGAGCAGGAGGGTTTTCCCTCAGCTCGTTCAAGAATGTGCATATGTTTTGGTAGTATCCTGGTTGACACCAAGTTTCATTATGCGTGCCACCTGTGACCTGAAGAATTTTCTTACACGAGCTTCTGCAATTTTTGTATAGATCTTGCATCATACGTGGTGGTACTAATGTATCTGCCAATCCAGAAATAAATAACGTAGGTACTGTGACTGACCGCACTTTAAGAATGGACAGATACTGTAAACATAATTTCATTAATCAATAAACATCTACATATACCTTAATTTAGGAATTAAACATTTGTTAAAAGCCATTCAAGTTAGAAAAAACAATTCACCTTATTTTTATATAGAAAAAGTGGAAGATATTGTACAAATTTTAATCCAAACAATAACGCAGCCATATCAGGAATACTGGTAAAGGTGTTTTCTAGAATAAGGCACCAAATTTTTTGTGAATTCTCTGGTTTTGTGGCTAAATTGATAGCAACTGCTCCACCTATGAAAACAAAAATCATTTATTTAATATATTGGAGGCATAAATTACAATATATAATGCAAGTCGTTTTCTTTAAATATGTATTACCTAATGACCTGCCAAATACAATGATCTCATTAGTATTTATGTCTGTTCGATTACATAAATATTCAATTCCAGCACAAGCATCCATATATAATCCTTCTTCGGAAGGTGAGCCTTGCGATAATCCGTATCCCCTATACTCCAACATTAAAATATTACACTGAACAGTGTAATATAATTCAACTGCATTTTGGAGCCTATAATTATCATTTTTGTTACTTTCAAAATAAAATGTATGTAAATGTATGTAAATATTCTCGGTCAGAAGAACAATTTTGGTTTTGATTAACATAGCTAATAAAAATAAGAAATTTAAAGATATTTACCTATGTCCCATATTACCAGCATTGCCATGAAGAAACAATAAGGTAGGTACCTTTTTCGCTTTGTCTTCTGGTTTAGAAATAAAGAACATGTGTAGTACCGTACCATCTCCCGATCTAGTGTATATACTTTGGTAAGGTAAATTGAATATCGACGGTGCTGGAACATATATTCGAGAATTCGCTGGCCATTCTGGACGATATACAAGCTGATCTTCTCTGTGATATAATATACCTGTAGAAATCAAAGTTTGTATCGAGCATCTTTAAAGATACTCAGCCTAATTAAATGTAACATAATTGAGTGTACCTGTAGTAGCAAAACAAAGAAGGAAAAAGGCTGATATTCCACCGTACATCCAGTATAAAAGAAAACAGGCGAATATGTAAGATCCACAAAAAGCCCAACATTTCATAGTTATACTTCCTAAGACACGAATGGGTTTACTGCGAGCAAGGCGAACACAGAATGACATGATTTCTCTGCAATCTTTCTAATTAATTGACTGCTACATTTAATGTATATTTAGTTGCCTTCGCATGTATATTGCCATGCATTATTAACACGATCTCGATATTCCGTGCAACCAAGTGTTTCAGCAATCATTAGAAATTTTATAACCTGTAATTTTGTTAAAAACTAATATACAGGGTTCTTGTGTGTGCAAGTGCAAGAACAAGCGCAAGCGTAAGTTGGCGTAAGTGGCAACAGCGCGAAAAGCGGACACGTATGGACATCAACCATAGACAGTATCTATATACATAGCTGTGCCTACCAGCACCGTAAGTTCATATTGATGTTCATAAAAGCGCAGCTAGGGTATAGACAGGTATAGAAGTCATATAGAAGTAGACCAATCACCATAGGGGGTGGCTCTATGGCGCACAATACGATGGTGCACGCTAAATTGGTCACAACTCTTTTGCGCACACGCCTGTTTAGCACACAGCGTGATTGCACACCACAGAATACGAATTGTGCACATGTAGAATTGGATACAAAATGGATTGCGCACGGAAAGAGAATTCAGCTGTTGTTCACCATCGTGAGTTGTGCTGTGTGATTAGTTTATGGTTATACTTTCTAGTTATATTTTCTATATATGCATAATATGTCTATATGCAGTATCAGAATTTTTCAGTTGTGTTAGTTTTATGGGTGATTGTGTATACCTTGGTTTTCATTTGGGACCCTAGCGAGATGAAAATGTCGTTGAACGACATTGAATCCACCTACTCGTTAAAATCCACAAGTGCATTTCTAATATCCGCCCTATGGAATTATCGAATAAAAGGGGTCAATGCCCTTTCACTTTTAAATTGTACTCACACATATCCTCAAACTGCGCCTGCGCAGTTTTTTTTAGATGCGTCTGCGCAGTTTTTGCTTAGATAGCAAAATTCGAATATCCTACATACTTCACATCTACTAGTTGGATTTCAAATTTTGGAGGCAACTAACGCGCAAGGCGCGTACATTTAAAATATATCTTTCTATTGAAATAAGTATTTGCAAGTTCTTGGATTCTTTTTGAGTCTTGAGGCGAATAGCTTTATGTAAAACAAAATTTTTCTACCTGAATTGCCACGAACTGCAGTGCAATAAAAATTCAGTTTTTTATTAACATGTTTAATAGGTTGAAAATAATAACAAGATTTTTAAATTCCTCTAATGTTTTGACTGCTTTAAATGACACCAGCTCATTCTGATCAGAAATGCATAAAATCCGCTGTCTAATTATGACTGCATGGAATTTCATAGAATGCTGATTCGCGACTTGCAAATACTGAGGTATTTGCTGACTGGCTGTTAGCGATGCTTCCGCTAATTTGTTTGTGTAAGTCGATGATCAGTATATCCATTGATCCACGATGGTTATCCACAGTTATAGAAGTTTTCTAATTTACAGTGAAGTAGTGGTTCTCGTCGCGTTAATTCCCGTTTCAGGGAGATTTACCTGTTGGGACTTCGAGGCGGTGGATCTTCCAGAAGATGTTTTCGTTTCAAGGTTTTCCATTTGGCGAAATCGTGCTTTCCTAGCTGCTCCGAGGTATTGAACTTCGCGTTTTGCTGTAATACCATTTCTCGAAGCACAAATAGTTGATGAAGGAGATGAGAAATAATAATACGTTCTGATACTACAAAGATGGGGAAGGAATGGAACTTCGGTAGAGACGGGGACATTATTCGAAGCAGTTTGGCCAGAGGCGAGCTTCCCTTTTGTCAAAACCAGAAAAGTATTCTCGTTTGGTCTACACTATAGGCCAACGAACTGTCTTCGATCGACCGTTGACGTGAACGTCGATGTTCGGGGACGTTTATGGGTCCTGGAAGTGCCGGATAAGAATGATTGTTCTGCTAGGATCGTCCTGTACAATTTGAAGAGGAATAACCAATTGGTAAGAGAAACGCTGACATTGTAAAACAATTAAGGGAGTAGTCTCGTTTCAGTTCTCATTACTTTTCAGTAGTCAAAAGCGCTAGCTAAAAGATCAATCTAGGACGCAGTCGCCCTCAAAATTCCTAGTTCTATGATTACGAGGCTCAATTATTCCATTATTTGGAAGCATAAAAAGCTGCGCATGTAGCTATTTTCGCAAATTGCAAGAAACGTAAAAATAGGACTTTCGAGGGCGACTGCGGTCTGGATTGATCTTTTATCTAGCGCTTTTGGCTACTGAAAACCCCCATCTTTGCATATTGCAATCTTGGAAACGAATCTACCCCCTTAAGCCGTCAATGTTCAAAATTCCAATACTTTCGTATTACACATTACAATCCACATTTTAATTCAATTTACTAACTGGAAAGATATCATCTACCGAATTGACGAACGTTCGAACAAATAACTTGAGAGCGTTCGTTGTCGATGAATCTGGATCCAGAGCATACATCGGGGACGCTGGTGAAGGATCGATCATAGTATTCTTGCCGGGTAATTAAACAAAAATTCTGAATAAAATAATTATAGAACAGGCATACTCGAAGAAAAAACATATAAATATTTTAGAGAAAGAAAAATGGTGGACGATAAAGATGATCCTTGCGGCGCAAGTGCCTCGAGTGTTCAGCACCGATCTCGCCATTTCCAGGAAGAATTCGGTGTTATACTTAACTGGTTCCTCCAGTCTCGATTTATTTAGCATAAATTTGGAAGAATTATGGAACGAAGAGGACAGCTTATTTGATAGCGTGAGCATAAACACTGAATATCCTAATTATGCTTTTATGATTCAGAAAAATTCTTTCAAGGAAATGTGGAAGATAATTATTCATTTATTAGAAATCGCTTAATGTTACGGTGACATGGCACGGTACCAAAATGGCCGTCTCGTCGGGACTGTTCTGCGACGTCAAGGATGGCCTACACTATTTCATGTCCACGGAAAGAGCCAGCGTTCGCTGGGACACGAGACTTCCTCTCGAAGTAATTACCTTTCGTCTTGACTCGCGAATACCGCAAATATTTCGACGAAATTGCTTTTCTCTATTTCTAGGCGGAAAGTCACTCGGTTCTTGTGCAGAATCAGGATTGTCCGTGCATAACCGATTACGCCACGGATAGCCAGAAGAACTTGTGGGGCTTGATAAACCCGGAATGCCCATTCCAGAGTGGCGATTCACCAAAATTGCCTCTGAAATCCAGGACCATCAAAATCGGGAAATATCCGACATCTTGAAACCAGAGTTCTATCCCTTTCACCATTAGAACCACCAGAAAATGATCGTCCTGTAACTATTTAAATTTCAGTACCACTTAAAGGAATAAATGTATTTATTTATTAGCTTCTAAACAATGTACTAGTACGTCATTTTGTCGGGTTTTATGGTTTCGTAGTTGAATTATAAAATATCTCTAATCTAAAAGTGCATTTAGCGGAAACAACAGATCTATGTCATTTATCAGAAACCGCATAATTTTCTAAAATGTGACATCATGGCGTTTCTAGCGCCGTTGATTGAATTTTTACGCGTACGACAATCTTCTGTGACTTTTATTGACGTTAAAAGCACTTAATCACCGCGTTAAGTAATTTATTGGCTATCATGCTTCGCTGAAATGGCCACCAAGGTGTAATAACTGAAACGAAAAGTGCGTACGATCTATCAGCGTTACGTCGAATATGTGTATATTTATAACATATGTATATTATAGTGAACGGTGGGTGCCACTATCGATCCGACATCGCAAATCGTGTGAATCTAACATAACCGCGTGTGCCGTAATATAATTATAATTAATTAATTTTCTCTTCATAATATGAAAATCACTTTATATAAAAATCGGATAAAACTTATCCATATTATTCAAGCGAGAAGCTTTCCCTAATTAACATTAGGTATACTTTTGTAGACGATTGTATAACTTGTTTATCGTTATATCGACTTCAGTTGAAAAATATCTCCGAATGAAAGATTTTTCAAAGCTGTCGGTAAACGGTTCGGTCGCATAACTGAATGTCTAATTAAACTCTTAGTTATCTATCATTTAGCGTGCAAAAAAACTACCCCAGCGTCTATCGTCAACTTTCACTTATATCGACACGTTTTTCGTGATCAATGCTCTCTGTCCGCACACAAGATAATCACGCATAAGCGTGCAAAAATCGTTAACGATCGTATCTATGTTAATAATCGTTTTGCGTTTTATGAAACATTAATTGTTTGCTGACGCGCGTTCCGATAAGCTGCGAGTAATTGTTTTCTGGGTAGTAGAAGGACAGTGAAGAGGAGATTCGATTATTATTAACAATTTCATGTATTTACGGTTTCCAGATTCTGTCTGTACATCGACAGCTGAAATATCGTCCAAGTTTTTCAGCTAACACTGGTTGACATTTGTCCAGATGGAAAAGATGGTGGTCAATTCGGGCGATCAACCTTCCGAGCACTGCATTCTCTTCGTAAGAACGTTATCTTTAAATCACTTTTCAAATCCAATTTCGTGTAAATTTTATAAATGCATAAAAGTTTGAATTATCTTGAATGTGTCAGGTATCAAAATGTCCGTGTAATGTCCGATATTGTGTTCTATGCAGCACTCGAAATTGATCGATTTCATTGGGAGTTCAGTACTGATCGTCGCAAGAGTTTAATAAGGGATGAAGGGAAACCGATGCACCGGGACAGCTGACAGTGTTTTCGATGTAATCGTGGAAGTTGCTCTCGATCACCCACATAAGCCTCTTGTAGCCAGGAACAACTTGAGTCGGTAGTCTGTAGTCGCTGCCCTTTTGCACTAACAGGAAGTTGTCTTGGATGAATGGAGTCTCCGTGTTCCACATGTACACGTTCGAGTCGCCTGAAATTCATTAAACAATCAGTTTCAAAATTTACACATTACCTACCGGCAGTTATTCAATAGTTTCTAATTTTAACGCTATAATCTACCGAGCACTAAAAGCGATTCAAATGCTTCAGCTTAGAAAAAAGACAAGGCTCCATTTATTTAGATTCTGTGCACTTTTTATAACAAAATGTGTGCACGGATAAAGAAATTATCATTTCAATCTTTCAAATTTCTTAAAAATTAAAAAACATTAATTAAGAATTAAATAAAAAATTTTTAAGGTTCCCTTTAGATAACATAGTCATTAGAATTTCCTTTTAGTCACCGACTTTTATGAAAAATATTTTTCCAATGATAATCAATATTCTTTACATAATTCTTTAGAATGCTAGCTAAAAAAAAAAACTGTTCACAGAAGTAACAACAGGATCCACTGAGAATCCAATAAAATAGTCATCGGTCGTCAAGATTGAAGGAAATATTTCGAGTTTTTCCTTACCTTTCAATCTGAAGAAAATGGCGGATCCATTGTCAGTACCAAGGATGACTATCTTGTTCTTCTTCAGTCCAACTTCCGCCACGGATCCGTTAGCGTTTCCGGCTCTCAGGTTGGTGGCTCTGATGGCGAAGACTCTGTTCGAGCCCAAGTAGGTGAAATAGAGGATCTGGGTGCCACAACTTTTCCTGACCAGCGCCAAGTAGAGCGCGTCCTTCTTCTCTGCGCCGGAAGTCACTGCTCTGGGAAGAACCACGCGGTAACCACCGTCAGCGGTTACGTTGTAGACAATGATCGCCCTGGTTCCAGCGTCGGACACGTAGACGTACACTTGGCCGTCTGATGCGTAGTCGACAGCCATGTATTGCAAACGCGACGAGATGTCAACGAGGGGACTCAGGTCGATCACTTTCACCACCTGGAAGTTTCATTTTCGGTCATCTTTTGCTTGGAAACATCGGAATTGCAATTTTTTTTTAATTTACCCAATTTCTTTGACAATCCTTATTAGAATTTCAGGATGAAGAAAATCTTCAACACTGTGAAAAATGCAAAGTATACCGATTTTATGTCACGCACGTAATTAAATTGTTTGTTTGTCGATATGTTGAGATTAGTATTCGGAGGCTCTAAAAAAAGTAAGAAGCGGAACACATTCTTTTGATAATATTTCGCAACTTTGATAAAATCGGGGAAAATGATAACGCATAGCTGACGCGTGGAATGCCGTGCGTACTTAGCGTGCTTGTGCGAAGTATCGTTTATTGCATTCGTAACTCCGATTAGTCTGACCAGCAATAATTGTTAATTGCACAATTAATGCAGCTTTCCACTGGGCACTGTAATTAAGATAATTATAATCCTACAGAAAATATATTCGACAGATTAAATCTGATGGCAACCGCTTTTCAGCAATTCGATTTCGATAGTACCGGTCACTGGTGACCGTTACGACATTCAACACACGCATAGAGTGTGACCGGTAAAAGGTAAAACCACGCAGGTGATGTAAGAATAAGTAAAGAAAAAGAGAATAATTCATTTGACTCCTCGTTTCCGAGAAAATCGATTATGATTCACCTTTCCGCTCTTCACGTCGATTCCGACCACCTTGGGAGGACACCTGCGCACAGGTTGCTCCAAGGTGTTGACGATGCCGACGTCGAGGACCCACAGGATGTCTTGCATGTCGAGGACAATGTCAACGACGCTCTGCAGAGCCTGGCAGTTCCCTTCTTCCTGAATCGCCCAGCAAGGGAACGGAGCGACTTTCGGCGTGCACTCTTTCGAGTTCAACGAGACGACACCCAAAGTGAACGGTACACCTGGTTTGTAGCGAGGCATCGCCAGGATCGCTTGATCCTTGTACACCTGCGCCCTGGTCGCGATCACGTTCCTGGCGATGTAACGACCGCTCGTCTCGTAGATGTTCTTCGTGCTCTGACAGGGCCACTCCAAGGTCTGGCCTGATAGCGTCACCGACAGGTCCTTCAGCAACAGGTCTGCATTGGCTAGCGACAGGACTGCCAGGATGCTGACGATTACGAACCTCATTGTGCTAGTCTGTTTTAAACAAAGTTTGAACGTGTCTTACTTCCAAGTTCCAAGCTTTTCGATCCTTAACTGGTACACTGGTGGTCCCAACAAATTTTCTGCACATTACTATACGATTATTAATATTGTTTGAATTATCGATCGTATGGTTATTAAATGAATAATATGTTAATGTTCTCGGCGCAACGGTTCGATCAATTATTTACGAAACAGCAAATTTTGCACTTTAACTTAAACTTTCAACGTTTCGCACCAAGTGTGGATTCTTTTCAAGAAAGTAGAAAAATTACGTCTGAAAAAGATTTTCTAATGTAATAACCGAAAACTTTAGAATATCTGTGAAATCGGATTGTAATTCTATATCAAGATTCGTTTAGAAAATCTTTTTCAGACGAAGTTTTTCTACTTTCTTGAAAAGGATCCACACTTGGATCGAAACGTTGAAAGTTTAAGTTAACGTGCAAAATTTGCTTTTTCGTAAATAATTGATCGAACCGTTGCGCCGAGAACATTAACATATTGTTTATACGATTATTGCAAATATCAAAGTTAGAAGAACTTGAGAAGCCTTGTGAATTTTTTCGTGTTTCCGCTTGCTTCGAAAAGATAAATTTTTGCAAGACTAGAGAAGCGAGAAGAACTGAAAATGATGGCGACTTACACGGTTTTCAGTTGATGTGGACGATGATGAATATGCGCTGATTATAATCGACATTATCCTTATATACATACGTCTGACAGGTAGGTGCATCATTCCTCGATCATGCATGTATTGCTTCCGGTGTTGCAACGCTTCCGTTGTTGACAAGGCTGCACGAGGTCCGGCAGGCAACAAGGAAATGTGTTTTCGACGGTTGTTTGACAAACAACGAAGGTCGTCGCGTTTCGTCAATTTAACAGTTTCGTAAATATGTCTATTCGATATTGGACGAATATGTAAGGGACTTGACAATTAATCGATACAATTGTTCTGGACTTCCGTCGACGATGAAGAACAGAGGACACACCTGTGCAACTTCTCAGTAAATAATCTTCATTAATTAATTAATTATTAAATTAATTATTCAATTATTCAATTAATTCATACATTAATTGAAATGTAAATTCGATGTTTGTTAGTTTCGAAACCTCCGAGTATGTACGACACTCATGAAAAAAATATAAGTCGACCCCCCTTATCGCAACTGAATAATGCAACATAATCACATTTCTAACAGTGCCTTTGAAATAGCGTCCAAAGGAGAATTCCCCTCTTAATAATAATAATTATACATACAACTTCCTCCCGTCGTTGAGCGATTATTGACAAGTGTGAAGTGACGATACTACTGAAGGTAGTTAAGTAGCATTACGATTATTAAGACTGACAATAATTGAGAGTGTAAGTTAAACATCAGCACCAACATTTTCAGATATAGAAGCGGATCTTATCCTTAATTTAGGACGAGGGACAAGGTCTGACAAATTCGTAAACATTCGAGTATTTTATTTCTTTAAAATGGCATTCCATGTGCGTTACCTCATTCGGCCAAAGCATGTACGCTGCCGCTCAAAAGTATGTGGACACTTACCGTGTTCGTGAAATTTGTGATATGTAATGTATTATTATTATCAAACATGATTTATTGCTAAAGTCTATGATGAATATGTACATGTAATGTATTCTAATAGTACCAAAATAAACGATTTAGTTATTCAATTTTCTTAAATAAATCAAATAAAAACTATGGGATCGTGTAGATGGACAAGTCCGAACACGATGTCCCAAATCTGAAAAACATTTATGGGACATCTTAGGGTCTGAGTGGAACCTTATTGAAAGTGAAGTAGTGAAAAAGTTAATAGCCAGACTGCCACGACTAGTAAACGCGGTCATAAAAGCACGCGGTGGATATGTAGACGAAAAGAAAATATAATTATTTTTTATCATTATCGGCGAGATATTTAATAAATTACATACAAGATAATCAAATTTACCAAAGATATTATAACTTTTTTCAGGTAGTTATAAGAATTAAGGAAGTGTCCACATACTTTTGAGCGGCAGTGCATTTCGTCGTACACGAATTTCGGCTCACGAACGTGATAAACAGGGTTGTTTATCGTTTACGCGGACGTTTCGACAGAACAATAAACATTTTGGTAAACCCGCGAGAGTTTCGTAACGAGAGCGACACAGCGGCTCGTATAAAACCGGTGCAATGCTAATGACTTTTCAGTTCAGTCGGGCTCGATTAACAGCAGCTCCTCGTGTAAATAATTTCCGATGTTTCTCAAGGGTGGGTGTCTCACGTTAATGGCGGCGATGTCCGTCTTCGTCGTTTTCGCGTTCGCCGAAGATGAGATTATTGTCGTCGAGGAGAATTTACCGGTGCGATCAGCGAACATCAAATGGACTGGAGGACCGTTTGAATGGCCTTGTCCGACCACGAAGAGCATGTTCAAGAACAGCGGTCGGTACACTACGAAGAACGTGATCGCAACTAGGGCTGCCATCTACAACGACGACGCCATTGTTGCTCTCCCCAGGTATTTAATTTTGATGGATTTAATCTAATGTTCCTTCTACAAACAACTGTATATGCTTTATTAAAAAAATGAAGGATACACGAAGCAAGAATTATTGCGATTTGCAGGTTCAAGTCTGGAGTGCCAGCAACCCTGGCGAAGGTCTCCTTGAGGGATCCTAATTGCGAAGCTAGCTTAGTCCCCTATCCTTGCTGGTCTGTGCAAGAAGAAGGCACTTGCAGCGCTCTGCAGAACGCCGTAGACATTTACCTGGATCCTCAGAACATCCTTTGGGTCCTGGATACAGGTGTCGTGAACACTTTGGAGGAGCCAATCAGAAAATGTCCGCCGAAGGTGCTCGCTTTTAATGTCGCGACTGGAAAGGTGAGTGCAATGCTCCTCTGTGCTATTTAGTCTGGTTATATTATAAACCCACGGGAAACCTACATTTCTACAGAATCCTTTAAAGTTGATGTTGCTAGATAAAAATTCGTTGTATATTTTTCTATTTACAATTACAATGTGATAGGACAACTCTCGCAGACGGAAACGTTCATGAATAATTCAGAATTCTCGCGCAGCTGACGCGCAAGATTCCGTTACCAAAATGGCGGAGTCGGATGGCAGAAATGATCTTGCCGACCGTGTCGCGAGATAACAGTTGTTGACGCGTATCACTTACTGGCAGATATATCGCCGTGATTATTTCGTATGCGTTTCACAAGGCGAATTTCAAATGAACCGAGGCCGACACGTCGCCGACCGGGCGCAATTGTGAAGCGTGAAAGTAAACCGTGAAACCGTGAGTTACCGCGCCTGCCACGAACGATCGTTTATCCACCAAACAGCAGCGTTTTTTTATCCTTTCACCCGGCGAACAATTTTTCCGGCTTTGGAAATCTTCCACCAGCGAACAGCGAATTAACTGGGCGTTATCGTTACCGTACACGGCTGCTGTGAGACCATTTGCATAATCGATAGACATTCCCATGACCATTATTAAAACACTCGAATCTCGACCTGTATAATCACGTGAAGCTTTCTTTTTACCATTTCGGGCTGGTAGTGCCGGTCAATCTTTCGTAGAATTTTCGATATTTATGCAGACATTTTCAATTGATTTATTTTTTATTCAATTCATTTATTTTTTAATTCCGTTCCCTTGAGGAATTCTTCTTACATTGTTGATAGCCTGTAATTGGGCACCTTGACACACTCAGTTCCACGCGAGATAATTTCGAGTTACTTCACACCTGAATGCGCGTTTTATTACTCTGGTTATAGAATATAACACACTCGAACGCGCGTTTTATGGCTCTCGTATACCGTCTACCACCGCGGTTAGTCAGAATAGCAATTTTGTTATTGAATAAGTGTGGCTACTCGTTGCAACCGGTGCGTAGTTAGATCGCAACATTGGTCAATCGCGAAATAATATTTTCAAGGGGTGCAGCCAGAAGTAGTGGGTAATAATGCATCCCCGAAATAGGTAGAAGTATCAAAGGGTGCGTTCCGTTTCACGCATAATGCGCATAGACTGCATAGAAAACCGTTCCGTTTCATTCAATGCGCGCATCAGCATTGAATTCATCAGCGTTCAGCACAATGTGCTTTACCTGCATCTGCTTTTTTCAAATCTACTTCTGAGTTTTAGTAGCTGATGCACGATTGATGCGAGAGAAGTGGTGGAAACCTGGAGAATTCTGTGCGCTCTGATGCGCGCATTGAACGAAACGGAACGGTTTCTTTATGCAGTCTATGCGCATTATGCGTGCAACGGAACGCGCCCGAAACGGAACGATGTCAATGCGCGCATCGCATTGAATGAGTGCATCCAAAGTGTCAGCTCTCTGCTGACATCAACAGTCTCAGCCCCCGGTCGACTACTAATTCAGTGTTCCCTTGGCAATCGTAGACGTTACTCACGTCTCCCCTGATTTCTGCCGCAGCTGGTGAAGACGGTGGAGCTGACCGGTCTAACGAGTCCGTCGTCGAGACTGCAGTACGTGGTGTCGGACTACAGTCCGGACGGCCGGGTGTTCATCTACGTGTCCGACGCTGCAACAAGAGCAATCCTCGTCTACGATGTGACATCGGGTCGCGGCTATCGCGTCGTCCTCCCGCAGGCGGTTACCTTGGGCTGTACCCGTCGAGATGTTTTGTACCTGGCACTTATCCGTCGTTCAGATGGAAGCACCTGCTTGATCTTCACCTACTTAAGCAGCAGCCGTCTCTTCTCCGTCAGAACCGAGCATTTGCGAAATGGCTCCGCAAATGGGCGTATACACGATCTTGGCCCAAAACCACAGAAAATGGTTTTGTTAGGCACGGACAATGGCTGCGCCCTCTTCTTCCGCTACGAGGGCGAGTCCGATGTTTACAGATGGGACACCAGCAACCCCTTCGACTCCAGGATGTTCCAGTTGGTCTATACCAGTCCAGAATGCAGCCTAGCTACTCATGTGTCCGCGGATTATGCTAGAAACAGTATGCGAGTTCTCGAGTCCAATTTCCCAGACTATATGCAGGGTACCATTGGCTGCGGCGCTAACCAAGCGCTCAGTATTATGTAATGCGGATGAATGTTTGATAAATCCACCTTCGATTCACCTCTTGCGTCTTTTTGTCTCCCTTCCTATTTAGCATGAGATCGATCTCTCAATTGTCAGCGGAATGTTCGACTGCTGTCACTTTACGACAGATACTTAGCTTCAATGACAAGGTCAGGTCGTGGCCATAGCCGAAGTAGTCGACCCGGAAGTAATGCGGACAGTGGGTCATCGGGTTGACACAACCTCCGGTCCATCAGCTGAGAGAAAAAAGGGTTCTAGGCGCCTTGAGCGGTGGGGTTTTTAGCGGGTACGGTAAATCCTCTGTAGACAGGACAGCCTCGGGGGGATTTGGTCGCATCTATCGTATAGGGTAGCTACTTTTTATCTCCTAGTCGATTCATGTTAAACTATGAGACCCCGTTTTTTCTGTCATCTCCACAGCGTGTTTACATAAAAAGTAAACAGACGCCGTATAGAAATTGTTGCGCCTATAGAGAATTTACTGTATTGCGAAAGCGAGCGCCCCACACTTCCCCTCGGCCATCATCCTTGTGGAAGAGCCAGCGCGTAAATGCATTTATCCCACCACTCTAAAACAAAACAAGACAGCTAGTTAGCTACCGTGGAGCGGAATCGCCAGATGAAGGGAGGGAGGATGAATTGAGTGGAAAACGTTACCCTCTCTCTGCCAGCACTGGATAGAAGGTAGGGTGAGGACACAAGTGTCGACTCTGCTGTGGAGCACAGTTGCCAGGGAAATGTTCGTAAAAGAAATAAAAGATTATACAGGATGGAAAAAATTGGTTGAACAATTGATTTTTATTTCGCACGAAGATCCTAGCAATCTGGCTCGGCTAGATCGACGGAAAGGGAAACGTGTTGACGCATTCTTTTGGTCACGTCTACGCTACCGATCGTGAGCCTGACCGGGCCATAAATCAAGATGCAAATCGTTCCGTGATGTCGACCGTGTGGCCAGTGCACAGGGGAACTCGGTCGATAGAGAGAAAAAAAATAAACGGAACCTTTCTCTCTTACAATCACTCCTTCGGCGGCGTTCGATCGCGATTAGTCGTTCGCTAGATCGCTACGTGAAACAATCCCGTTTCAATACGACCGTGTATAATTTAGTCGAACGCCCAACAAAGGATAAAAATTCCGCGAATATGTAATTTTTCAGCTTTCAGAACGCAATGCTTGAGACTCGCTGCGTATCACCGTACCGGAAATAGTTACAATAGCATTTCACGTAATGCAGAAAATGGTGCATTTCATTTTTGATCCTGGAATATATCGTGTCCGATATAGAACGTACTTGAAATGGCATTTTGTTCGAAAGATATGCAAAATAGTTGGTCTTGAACTTTGATATATTGTGCTGAATATTTTTCGAACGAATACATTTCGAACACATGTTTGTAGCCACGTCTTCATGTAGATAATGCGTTGTAAGCATTAGCATATAATTAGCGTTGTAAGCATTAGCAATAATGACGTTGTAAACGTCTCGCAATGTTTCGCAAAACAAAATGTATACATATTCTAATTCTAATTTTTCTGTGAAACTCGACGCCGTCCTTCGGTAATTTTAACCGACCTCGGAGCAAGTTTTGCTTTCACGTCCCGTTTGAAAAGGATCAGCGAATTCTTCCCCGTGAACGAGAAGAAAATTCGTATCGTGTTCCTCCGGAAGGATCCAGGCCAGGGGATCGCGACTTTCGATGGAAATCGATACATTCGGTATCGAATTTGGTTCCTGGATCACCACCATTCGGAACGGTGAAAGTTTAACCGTGTAACGTTACATCTCCGTTACACATTCCTCCGTACCATTAATTACCTTATGTATTAATTACCGTTTGAATTAGCCGGAACTCGATGGTCAAGTGCGAGGAATCCGCGTTTCCTCTAACACAACCGCGACACGATAAAATCGGCACTGCGAGCGTAACACGTTCGGGAGAACGATTTATCGATTTGACATGTGTGTGTCGGTTGCTTACGCACAACTCGACTTCCTCGTTAGTTTTCAGTTTAAATAGTTAAATTGATACTAATTGATATTTTCATAAGATAATATAATCCGAATTCCCCTTAAAACATTTGTTTCACAAAAAAATTTCACAATGAACCGGTTACATGGCTCTAATTGGAAATGTTTAAGTCGTTCGCTGTTCGGATCGGTGTGTTGCAAAATGCTCGGTTACAATCTCTACATTTTGTAGAACAAACATATATTTTATTTGCGCAGTTTCTACATTTCGATGTTTCTACATTCCACATTCCTGCACCCATTCCGAGCTGATAATAGAATGTTGATTGAACGAATAAACGTTAGTGAACCATATTATATGTATAACCATATTAAATATATTATATAAGCCATTCATTGCGACTTCTAAGCACTTTTCGAGAATAGTAGAACTGAAGTTTACAATTGAAGACAGAACACGATAATTCATCGCTGTTTCAACGATTTGTAAGACACGTTTTTGTTAAGAGGTTTATAAAAACGATTGGTTCTCCTATTTATTCAGTACTGTCGGTATAGTTGCAATTTAATAACTTCGGTGAGAGAAATTCTCCACGGGTAATTTAGCAATTTTCCATATGTATCTAGCTCGGTTGCGGATTTCGATCACGCGATTTCGATTAATTAGTCTCTCGCAACGTTGGTGGGCGTTCACCATCGCTGTCGAAACGTGTCTTATGGAACAGACTGAGGAAAGAAATTAATACTAAGTATCAAAAGTGCATAAATCGCATGGAGCCGCTATTTACGATGACCAATTAAGTGATCATGCCGACGTCGAATATTAGCCTAACTGATCGTCGGAATAATTACTATGTTAAATGAAGCGGTGTGTGATCCGTCACGCTTGGACATCGTGTAATAATGTTAACACCGTATTCATATAAACCACTGTAACTACACTCGATGAGGGATACTTCCGTTTTTCGTTACAGTTCGAGAAACTGAGAAAACTAATGCAGCGGAGAACTGCAGTTTAGCGATACAGTAAACGTTGGTTTCTTGATCAAGATTTATGGAGGTGTGATTTATTGGTCATTCATCTCGATCTCTTCATTATTCGAAATGATTTTGCAGTTTTTGCAGAAAAGAAAAAAACTATTTATTCTTCAGATAGAATGGAATACTTTTATTTTTATGACCTTGTTAATTTTAGATCGACACTTTTATTAACATTGCTTCGATTTATAAATCACTTGACTCTATTCTCTTAATTTTTGTATTTCTCTTTAAAGAGCGAGATCTTATAGTAGCTTATTGTAAATTATAATTAATTATAATTGTAAATTATCGAAACTTTCCACATGTACTCGTTAGTGGAGATGTCGTCCAAGGCCCAGCATGCGAAAGACGGAACTGTACTCACTATGCCAACATGGCGATACAATGCAGACCCGTTTTGTTAAGAGAGTAATGTTTATTCATCACCAAATGTGGTTCACTCGGTTAATCTCGATGTAGTAATTGGATAGAGAGAAAATAGAACCAAGTGTACCATTCTCCACTTTCCCCTGCTTCTTTGAACTGCCTCGAACGTGATTTAAGTCTTCGACCGCCATTGTTGATTACCCGGCATTTCCAATGTATCCTACAATTCTGGACACGGTCCCGGAAGAACTACCGACATCTCTTAGAATTTCACTGTTTCCTACAATACTTGTAACGGCACCTACTTCGAGTTACCGTCGATGATAATTCACGATGTAACATTTTCCTACGAATGTCTTTCCACAATACAAACGCAGTTTACCTCCTAACTAGTCCAAACAAAGACCCAAAGTTAAAAATTGTGTTCCTTCCATTTCTCTCTACACCCTCCTTATGAGCATTCATTGACTGGACTAGTGGACAATTTAAATTCTGCATAAAATCGGCAGTCAATTCATGATCTAAATAATATGTAGGGTCAAATTAGTAGAGTTAGTAATATTATAAATGCGAACACGACTCGAACACGAGAAACGACTCTGCGAACACAGTTTGTCGTTGATCGTGTTCAGATTTTTGCGATCTTTCGCGTCACACGCGACGCAGTAGTATCTGATACGACGCTAAAAACCTTCGTGCGAATGCTGGCACCGTTCTGCTTCGATTTTTGACCGTGAAAATATCGGAGCGTGCAATGTATCCACTTTGTACCATCGATCGGATCATTAAGATCCGACAACGCTTTGTTGAAACGATTTATGATTTTTTCGACTCCTCGAAATCTCGATCTACGGCGAGAGTGCAACAACGGTGCAGTCATCGCAGCTTGTTCAACGATCCATTTACGCTTTATAAATTGGATTAGTTCCCTGTGTTACGCGATCGTTTTTTCCTGCGAACGCACCCGAAAATCACGAGCCAGACCGATGTTCACTTTATCGAATCCCAAATCGAATTAATTCCGATACGTTCCGCTGATTATTCCGCTGACTTATTCATCGCACTTGGTTAAGTTCTCACTCACTCAAAACATTTTCCTGCTCTTGTAACACGCTATCGCGTTTGTATTTATATTTTTACATTACTTATTTGACAACCGTGCTGCTAATTAACCACGAATGAACGCGTTTCAAATATTCAAAATTGCATACTACCTGGCTTTACGCAATCGAAAATACACACGCATTGCTTAAAAGGTTATCTTATATCTCGAAGTAAAAATACCGTTTCTACATAAATTATATTATATTATATTTACTTATGCGGAAACGATACCGCTTATTTCAATACAATTTAATTTATTCTTTACATTACTCTAATCTTGTATTTTTATCTTTTGACAGTGCATACTCTTCCGAAATATCTTTCGAAATCTTTAATGCTTGGATAGAGCCAGTATAGTGTTTCAACAGATCTAAGTTGACTTCGTGAAAGCTTGGCTCGTGTAAAAATCACTTCGCAGATGAAGTTACCTTCCCGTATTTCGTTCTGTTCACTTCTATCGTTGTTTTACGTCGTATCAAATTAAGATTAATTAAGGAACAGATTCTCAAAAAAAGTTATGTATCATGTTAGGCGGGGGTAGCTGTCTCACCCGGTGGATGAAATTGGTTTTTTCAGAATCGAAAGGTTCTAAATCCAAATAATCTGTCGAACAATTTCTCATAATTTTATCCAGCACTTTTCACTAAAATTGTTACACGAAAGAAGTCTTGTGTGTTCAACGAACCCCTAGGATTTTAGGGGGGGTAGTTTTCTCATTCTGTGGATGAAAATTTATTTAAATTTCAGAATCGAAAGGTTCTAAGCTGAAATAGTTGTAATAGAACATACCAGGAACGCGGATCGGGACAGCGATCTTGTTCCTCTAGGAACGTTGCTTATCAAGTGCCGTAGCAGCAACGCTAATCATCGGTTCGCGTTGCGCACGACAATATAGTGCACGGTCGAGTGGTTGCGCTCGAACTTTCCACCGCACTGCTTGCATATACATAGTGCGGACATAGTGAGCTGTGGCGAACGAAGAAAAATGAATTCGGCATGAAAACACATCGTCGATACCGTTCAGGTGGCTTTTGCGTAATCCGTGCAACGATCTTACGGTTCTCGTTAAATACGCGCGGCGCGGCGAGCAAAGCGCACGCTGCTTTTTGCGTTCACGTTCTTCGATCCGCACTCGCTTGCTATCGTAACTCATTCTCGGGATTTTTTTCAACGAGCAGCTAAAGATACGATATCTTTTTAGAATGGGCAACGTAACAGCCATTGATTCTGGATATCTTATTGCGAAGCGGCGGAAAGGTGGCTTGAATGGGATTAAATGTCAGAGAACAGTCCCGGTGGTCGTCCGTACTGATTTTCTGCTGGGGTTGGACAAATTAATGGAACACGTGGCGGATTATTTACAATGAGAACCACTGTATTTGATTATTATACATGGAATTTTTAATACATAGTAAGGTTAAACAGAATGTTTCTAAATGAAAGCTCCCCGATTGTGTTACGGTAAAAATTGAAGGGTGAACACAAACGGCGCACAATGCAGATGTGCATTGAATTGCTTATGAATAATTCAAAAATTCTGTTATATTAGTCGCAACCTATTAAACGTTTTAAGAAAGAAATAATTTCTAGTCCAGTCCAGTTTGTTTATAAATGAAACATAATTTTTTGATTTTTAATGTAAAACAGAAGTGGACAAGATATTTTATCACAGGGTCCTTTTATGCAACTATTTCCGACGAGCTTATACGAGGGATAAACGTACATCGACGAACTTGCAGTTGTTCGAAGAGGCTTATCAACAAGACAATGAACCGGATCACAGCTCGGACAATCGTCAAAACGTAGACAGTGAGATTTCGTCGCATCCGTGGGACTGTCCGCGCGCGTTCTATGGCGATTCCCATGATATTTCAACTCGGTTCGCTTGCGCAAGTCCAAAATGTTTTATTCCCCTGTGTAGCACTGTTGCATTATCACCGAGGGAATAATCTTGCGCAACGATTGTGCCCGGTATCCCGTAATTTCCTTTGATCTCGATACGAATCGAGTCTAGTGGCCCGTTCTGCATTTGTTTCACTCGTTTTACCTCGACCTGCATCATCGAACATGTGACATTCCGCAAGGACACGTTCTCTTTTCAAATATATGTCGGAGAAGTCCAGAGAATTTGTTTACTTCAGTGCAATGATCCTCCCCGATTCTTCACGTTTGAAATTGAAATATCACCTGGCGAACAGGTAAATGCTCTTTAAGAGTAAATGAAGCGATGAATACATCGATTAAAGTCGGCCGTGGTAGCTCCGGTGTACGATTACGACCGGTGCGCGAAATGGCAATTGTGCGAGCCAGGATAGTGGTAAATGTTATGCGGATGTCCTTGGTAGGTAACTCCGGTCGAAAGTCCCCGGAACTATGTATAGACGACCGCACCCAGCACCGTTACCATTAACCTCCGACGTTTTCGGCCATTGCCCGAGGATACCGTCGTCAATTTCTTCGTAAATGGACTATCGAAAGTAACAATTAGGTAAGTTCCATTTTCCATAAGCGGACGCGGTGCATGTTTATTTTTTATTTAGCCTTCTAACGCCACTCCGGCAACTGGTTGGAGCAGAACGGCTTGTCTTCTAGACTAGAATATCTCCCAATTAATCCCCGTATTATGCATCGCGCCATACCTGATCGGAATTATTTAAAAACTTGCTCAGCCCACTTGTTTCGATTTTTAAAAATCTCTTCGTTTATATGGTGACAGTTCGCAATACTAATTTGCGAGCGTTGGGATGTTTATATTGAATATTAAAATTTCATTTCAATCAGAGATTTCTTATTAAAATTTATAAAACAACTCCGAAGGGTTAGACAACATGTATAGTTTTGTTGGGGCCATTTTTTTCTCGCCGGGGCGTCACGGATAATGTCGCAATTATTTTTTAACACTAAAACTACTAACATTTTGATGGTTTCCAAATTTCTAAATTTACGATTATAAAAATTGTGAAGACACATTTACGAAAAATTATTAAATTTATTTCATCGGGTTTACAAGTGTGACAGTGGTCTTCGATCTTTGTTAACTCGCAGAATCCTCGCGAGACACAGATTGAAGACCACTAAGGCAAATCCGCGTGCGGGAACTCCGTTTTTGCAGCTGAAACTTGACTTGAAATTCCTTACTTACCCGGATTGCGTTCGATTGTTGCGTTCCAGGTGGGCGTCATACTTATTCGTATGTCGCAAAAACCCGTACGTCGGCCTCCCTTTCCAGCAACGGCCGCGAATTACTTTCTCCGGGCGAAGTACGATCCATATCTGGCTCGTTACCGCATCGAAGTCCTGAACTTCGAAGTATTATCTTCATCCTTGTAAACACTTCGCTCGAAATGGATTAAACTGCTATTCCTCATAAGCTACTGTAACGTGTTAATTATATCAGCGCAGTTACACTCTTTCGATAGAAATGTCTATGGCTTTTTCTCTTCACTTTCTAAACTGACTACATAAGAGTCTGTATAATTAGGCTATCGATCATCGGGCTATCCGAAGTGCTTACATGGAACACAAAATCGACTCCATTTTCACTTCTTTTCAAACCGAGAAAGAGGTAAGGAAATCATTATTTGTAACTGCGAATTTTTTACACATGAGCGAAGTAAAAGCTTCTTTCTTTCTTCAATAATAATTTTAGCGAGTTACTAGCGAGCTACCCCCACTAAGTAGGACAGGCTGACTCGCGCTGGCCGGCCGGATGGGTGTAGATTTTACTGTACCTACACTGAGAAAAAAAGTAGTTACTTCAATAACACGCGTGTTATTGTAATTTTTTTACTTCGATGAATATCAACGTATTCTTTTCAATAGTACGAAATTTAGAAGCAAATCGTGATGTATTTGAATTGTCTGTCATCAAATGATTGAAAATATTATTTGATTCAATACCGTATATTATTATTCGTAATATTTCTTTTTTTCCTTCAATCAGATATGTTGTTAAAAAAATTTGAGAAATGTATTGATTTATACTGGAATTGGTTTAAGGCCATATCTTACTTTTTTGAAAACATTGATGGTCAAGCTATTGGCTTATATGATTGGCGGAAATGAGTTTTGCTATTGAAATTCAATAGTATTAAATATTAAAATAAGTTCATATGATATTGGCACTATTCAATAGTACATCTTATTGAATCAACATATATTTTTTTTGTTTCGACAGGATTTTTTTCTCAGAGTATTCAAGCTTGCTGGGGTGATAAAGACTTCGGACGTCATCGGTTCGAATAATTCGGACAATGAAAATAATGGAATGATATTCTTTCGGTTTTTTATTTTTTAGAGATCATTCTGCAGTCGAACCTTGACGACATTGCCCCAATATTTCGATTGCCTCTCGAAAACGGAACACAAAAATTGTTTCTTACACGGGACACTCGTGAGTCGCGAGTAATTAAAACAGCGAGGCAGCTTTTTGCCGCGACCGATAGATGCTAATGTCCTTGCACGATCACAGAACAACACCTCAACGGTGCCGAGCACGTTTCGGCGTAACAATCGCGTCGATTGTTAACCTTTCGAGAAACGGCGAACCGCGCCGCGGCGAGATCTCACGGACTCGCATCTGAATGTCACAAAAGATCGTGCATCGGTTGTGGTGGGTGTGTGCACCGCCGCCGCGCCGCGTTGTGTGCGTGGTTACACAATGTGTCCATTTTCCTGTGTGGTTGCCTCCTGTCTCCGTGACTGTTAAGATCCCAGTCGATGCTAAGAAATTAGATCAGTCGGTGTTCAACCACCGGGACTTGGTACACGCTCGCCGAACGAGCTCGCAGCTAGACCGTGCACTTATGCCGACAGACGCGGCTCGACTGCGACGGATATCCTGACTCGATTTCTTCTCTCTGATCTTCTTCCACTATACCTGCGATCTTCTCGAGAAATGAGGTTGGTCCAACTGCAGTGATCTGTGACAGTGTTCTGTAGTTAGAATAGATCATGTTGGCTTGTTAATTTCTTTTTTGTTTGGTACCATTTCTTAGTTTACGAGATGCAGTATTATTTATGACTGCGGATTTTATGCGTCCATGACAAAAATTAGTAGAGCAAATGCAAAACAGTGGAAACATCGAGAGAAATGTTGTGTTGTATTATTTTCGAGTCGTTACGATTGTAATGGATAGGAATATATATATATATATATATATATATATATATATTCCTATATCTTGCAATGAATGCGACAATTTTTATTTTGCATAACAATCCGCACTTTATTCGTAGCCGACGTGGACAGTGACCTGTGATTTCGTTCTAGTAATTTTTTAGTGATTGTTAATTGTATTCTTTGTTATCGTGTAATCGCATGTTTGTGGGGCTGTGATATTAGCGGGATAGTATATACACAGTTAGGAGCAAAACTGATCACACACACACACACTTTAAATCAGAATAACTTTTTTATGAATGGACCAAACGATTTCGATTTCTCTGTAAGGTTAGATGAATTAGTTTAGTAAATCACAACTGAAAAATAAGTTACAGAATTCACACAAATACACATGTTATACATTCGTTCTTGCCCATCTAGTCATAACGATTCTTTAAAATTTTGCAGGGTGACCAAAGAGCCCTATAGTAAACACTCATTTAATCATTAACAGCCACATTTTGCAACCCCCTTTCATGCACACTCCTTTCTTCATTCCGCACAACCAAATTCACTTGATACATTTTTGTTTCTCTCATTATGTTTCTTCCTCCAAATGAATAAAATAAATGAATAAATGGAAGTATAAATTGTATAAATTGAAGACGTTAATACAGTTAAAGTGAGATCTCCTAAATCTCTTCAGTCGTGCTGTACTTGAAGCACCGCTCGAGTTTCAATAGGGGTCAATGGCCAAGGGGTTAACAAGTGTTAGTCGAAACACAGTCGACTCGGAAAGTAATTGAACGATTGGCAGGCAAACGAATATGACACCCTTTCAATCTTTAATAATGATAATGTATGTTCTACCAACGTTTATTCACTTGCACAATAATTTGATTTCATTCATCATGTCCGTTAAATGATAATACTTTCCGATACGTTGTAGTTCGTTCTATTTTATCAGCTACTTTAAATTCGCATTGTTACATATTCAAAAACGGAATGCCACCGTGTATGGCGCGCCTTGGCGACTACAACAATACCTGCTTCTAGATGAAGAACCGACACTATACAGATTACTATACACGCGGTTGCGACATAGTTGTTGGTGCACTGGTCGCATAAATAATAACTAGTTACAGTTATAATTTCGAACGTCGTACAACACGCGAAAGAAGTCAAGGATCAGAGAGCGTACGAATCGTCGGAACTTATTGATCGTATCTTACATAATTTATGCTCATAAATGTGTTAATAAGCTTATACACGAATAGTTTATGCATCAGTCTTTTTTACGCAATGAAAAATAACAGGTCACGCAACTTTCCAGCGTTTCCAAAATCGTTCCAATCGATAACGCGTAGGTGTTCGCGGTAATTACTACGCTCGAGAACGCGTGGCGGATCGTCCCTCGTCTCGAACAGGGACAAGGAAAGCAAGATCCGCGAGCATGAGACGCGATCTCGTGCAATTTGCATGAACCTCTCGATCACAATTTATGCGGCGAGAGGCGGAAACATCCGATGAGTTCAAGATCAAGTTCACGAGTACCGCTATTAATAACTTCGCTTCGAGACACAAATTATTCACGGAAACGTTATTATCAGGCAAGGTAAATATTCTATTAAGCACATATAAATTATGCAAGTCGAATGAAATGCAAAGTCTGTCCCAATCGAAACGGACAGAAGTTAAATAAAAACGTCCTTGCTTCTTAAAACCGTCGCATTCGACGCCATTTGAACCCCAACATTTCTTCCGCCGCGCCGCGCCGTTAGAATATTTCCATTCTCTCTGACTAGACTGCGGATCTTTATGCAAAATAAAAATGTTCTGTATTGATCGTGGGTAGCAGCAATAAAATAAACATAGATTTCATTCCTTAATGACTTCGTTACATTAAAAACAACATTATGATATGCTTAAATTTTTCTAATCCTTTACTGTTTTATATTTCACTCAACCAACTTCTTCATACATGCATAAAGATCCCCAGTCTATGATTCAATTTCTACTTCAATCGTTAATCGCAATTAACAATTCATAATCTCCTGGTTTAATCGTTAATTGCGGTTAATGATTAAATATTTATTAATCGATGTGTACAAATATCACATTGCGATAGACGGAGAAAGTTTACTTATTAATCGTTAATTGCGGTGAACGATTATTAATCGCCAATGGGATGATTGATTAATGATTAACTGCTGAAATTTCGAAATGAAATCTGGAATCAAAACTGTACGAATACTGAAAAAAATGTAAACTGAATTTGGGTGTATTGTTATTTGGTCTATGTATGTATAATACAAACTCTGTTTACGTGCTTTCGTTTTTTCCGATGATTTCTTTTTTTAATCAACGATTGACGATTAACTTCATCAATCGATTGATCCAATCGTCGATTTTTCGATGATTTCTTCTTTTAATCAACGGTTGACGATTAACTTCATCAATCGATTGAATCAATCGTCGATTTTTCGATGATTTCTTTTTTCAACCGTACACATTAATCAATCAATCATGATTAAAATTTTAATCGATTAATAATGCGCAACTCTGGGGCATAGGAAATTGATCCTCGTAAATCGAGCAATGTAAACACATTGTGTATAAAACAATTTTCGATGGCGCGTTTCTTCGTATTTTACTAGATTGTGTACTATAGCTTTTAGATAAAAAAGTGAACGGACTGATTCGGAATAATTAGTGGAACAAGAAGGTTTTTAGAACGCGAAGAACAAAAGAATCACACGTTGAAGTAATCGCGCTTTTGTTAATGGACGTTTAGTCAACATTTTTGTTCGCCGGCACCGTAGACGACCATTGTTATGAGACGTTACGCATCCCACGATTCAAGAATGAAAAGCGAATATTTTCGTACACAGTTAAACTTGCTTTACATACCAATCACATAACAAGTACGAAATACATATACACTGACTCCCATTAATATTCGGACGCTCTAAAAAACGCGATAATCTTTTTAATATTGGACTATACGATTCAAACTTTTTTCGGAAGCTAGAGCACTTAGTTCAATACAGGATGTGAAAAGAAATTTTTCGAAAATTGCAATTAGTCGGAATCGTAGAGAAAATACGAAAAGATCCATTTTACAACTTTTTTATGTGGGCCTGTATTGAAAATTTAAAAAATACGTTTTGTAGATCTGTTTCAATTAAACATATTCTGAAAATTTCGTCAAAATCGGTCGACGTTGCAATGAGCTACAAGCGTTTAAAGATGCGTTAAAAATTGCAGATTTTCACGATTTTCGGCCTATAACAGCAGTAAATCTAAGAATTCTTACATCTTTCAATGACTGTCATTTTTCCCCGCATCAACCGATTTCGATGAAACTTTCACAATGCATATAACCCACACAGATCTACAAAACATATTTTTCAAAATTTCAATATAGGCCCGCATAAAAAAAAGTTGTGAAATGCAACATTTAGTATTTCCTCTACAATTCCGGTCGAATGCAATTTTTAAAAAAATTTCTTTTCACATCCTGTAGTAAACTAATTGCTCTAGCTTTCGAAAAAAGTTCAAATCGCATAGTCCAATATTTGAACAGTTACGGTGTTTTTAATAGAGTGTCCGAATACTAGTGGGAGTCGCAGTACATAGTTTGTTATACTGTAGAATGTCAATGGTTGTATTTCATTGAATATAACTATAGAAAAATGTTATGTGTACGCATTTTCCTGATCTTTATGTATGGATTCCCACAGGATCATCGTCCTTATTCTCCTGGCAGGATCTTGCTGCGCCAGGACGAAAGCACTGGCAAGAATAGAAACGATCTACCAATGGCCTCTTCTGGACTTTACGCTTCCTTACGACCTAGAATTCCGCAAGGAATACCGTCCGGAGAACGTGGTGCCAACTGGGATCGCGGTCGCCAATGACAGGGTCTTCGTCAGCATTCCAAGGTTACGTGCTGGTGTACCGTCGACCTTGAACTACATCCCGAGGAGCATCTTCATGGGGAGCAGCAGCCCGCAGCTTCAAGCCTATCCGTCCTGGGAGTGGCACAGCGCCGGAAAAGGATATCTGAACTGTTCGCAACTGATCTCCGTGTACAGATCCCAGGTCGACAGGTGTAACAGACTCTGGGTCGTCGACAGCGGCGTAATGACGTCGATCGACGACTTCAGACCGGTTTGCCCGCCGAAAATCATGATCTTCGACCTGCAGACCGATCAGCTGGTGCGAATGTACACCTTCCCCAGGGAGGTTAGTGCGCGGTTTGCTCTTTTAAAACTGGTTTGGGGATTTCGAATGTTGAATGTTGGGCTTGGGTTTCCCAAACATTTTGTGTCCCTCGAATTTAGCTGTAATCATTGTGGCAAATTATAGTTTTACTTTCTACGAAACACTGATCACGAGACAGAGGATTTTATGCGCTTATAACAAAAATGAGTTGGTGTAATTTAAAACAGTAAGAACATACGAAGAATTTAAAAATACTCTTGTATTATTTTCAACCTATCAAACATATTAAGAAAGGAAAGTTTCTATTTCACAGTCCAGGTTGTTGCAATTCAGCCAGAAAGTTTTTATTTTGCATAAAGATCCGCTGTCCCCTGATTATACAGGGTGTCCCAGACCACCCGTACCACCCATTTATTATCTAGAAAATAGGTTATTTTCGAAAATTCGAAGTGTTTCTTTTATAAATCGGAGATGCGATCTATCAGATAGTGATATTTTTAACTTTCTGTTTCGGCCGAGAATAGGTGATTGAGACCGGAAGTTACATTTTTCAAATAGACCATGGTATGTTTTATTACGGATTCGGATTCTATGCGAAAAAAAACAAGAAACTTTTGTCCGAAACATTCTTTCAGAAAATGTCATTTTATGTCCTTCAAAATGAGTCTGCGAAATAATGTTTTCACTGTCTGCTCTTGGCATAACCTAGAAAGATGTTAGAAAAATGGCAAAAGTTCATCGAACAAAGTGGAAAACATTTTATTGATTAAAGTGCATTGCGTGGTCTGGGACACCCTGTATATACAGATATCTCGGAAACTAATTGACAGCTCACACACACACAACTTGGAAATTTCACGTATCATTATCGCTATTTGGCATGAAAAAAGTTCTAAAATCACGAGATCGGAAAGAGGCGAATTTGTCGAAACCGGCTCTGATTTTATCAGATTATTGCCGACCAACTTTTTATGCAGGATTGCGTTATCAATTTTCATAATTCCTCAGGTTCTGCGACCGAACACGTTGCTGACGAACCTGATCATCGACGACGCCTCGGCGACCACCTGCGACAACGTGTTCTTGTACATTTCCGACACCACGGGGCCTGGTTGGTAGCTAAATAATCATCGAACAATTCATCTCAACGCCTGCTGTCATTAAACCATTGTTCTCTTCAGGTATGGTGGTCTTCGATGTTACTACCGAGAGAAGCTGGCGGGTCGTTCACGCATCTATGTACCCTGATCCCGATTTTTCCACCTACAGAGTAAGATTCAAAAATGAACAACTATTGGCTTGGCAAGAAAGTAATTTCGGTGTATTTTAAGGTGAAATAAAACCGAATTCCTTTGTTCAAACGATTCGAACTTTAATCAATAAAATATTTTCTTAGTTATTATTTTTGGCAAAATCTATCGTATTTATTAAAATTAAAGTTCATTGCTTGAATAACAAAAATTGGGCTCTGCTTCACCTTAAAATACACCGAAACTATTTTCTTGCCAAGCTAATAGTATGTAGATTGAATCAAAGCAATTTAGAAATAATACTTTGGTTCTTTTACAGATTGGCAACGACATGTTCGAGCTGATGGACGGTGTCGTTGGATTAGCGTTTTCTGCAAAACTAGGCTTAGTGTATTTCCAACCCCTGGCGACCAATCGTTTGTTCAGTGTGCCAACAACGGCACTTCAGGCAGGTCCTCTGCCATTCGGTGAACAATTACCGGTCACGCGGCTGGGGACTAAGTCTAGTCAAGGTCTCGCGTTAGCCGTTGATCCTCGAGACGATGCGATTCTCTTCGCGCCGTTCACGGAAACCATCATTGCCAGCCTAGATCCTTATACCATAGCACACAGGTACCGTTTATACATAAAAAGTGATCTCGAAAAATTGCTTGTATGTACAGACACTATTCTTCGACCTCTTAAATTAAGTTAGAAATCGCCCCCTCCAAGAAAGTACAAAATTTTTGGGACACCCG
Organism: Lasioglossum oenotherae; assembly: GCA_028455765.1. NCBI lineage: Eukaryota > Metazoa > Arthropoda > Insecta > Hymenoptera > Halictidae > Lasioglossum > Lasioglossum oenotherae. The sequence goes on along the minus strand of CM052294.1, from coordinate 2,824,384 downwards.
GTAGTGTTAGACTGACAATGAATCTTTACTGATTTGTACAATAAATCGTGTTATACATATATGGGTCCCTCTTGATCGAGCTGTTCACATATTCGGATACTGATGAATTAAGACATTAGTACGGATAATCGAGGCTCTGCTGTAACGTCAGTTAAACAAGAAAAAATTTGCCACCGAACAGACAAACAGACAAACAGACAAACAGACAAACAGACAAACAGAC
>CM052294.1:2638833-2824061 GCA_028455765.1 Lasioglossum oenotherae | reverse complement strand
ACAAACAGACAAACAGACAAACAGACAAACAGACAAACAGACAAACAAGAAAGCGAGCTAATAAAAACGTGGTAAAATGTGACCCGAATTGTACCGTGTTTCGACTCATTTTAATCGGAAAAATGTCACGAATCTGTTGGCAATATATTAGACATTCTTGTTTAACATTATGCTGAAACGATTGATTATTTTGTTTTGTTCAGGGTGCTGGCGCTGAGCCCTCAGGATCTGCAGTTCGTCGCCGAGATTCGGTGGGCAGAGCAAGAAGGCAGCTTCTGGGTATTGAGCACCAGATTCCAGAAATTCTTCAGACGAGAGGTCAACCCCCGTGATGTCAACATCCGAATAATGAGACTGACCCGCTCATCACTGTAGAGCATCGTAGTTCATTCGTATTGCATTCAAATCCTTTGTATATGTTTTTTGAGGCTTTTATATGTTACGAATAAATCATTAACACTGACCTAAACCTGATATAATTGTAGTGATAATGAAAGTGTAATAATGAATGCAATACAAAATTCGAAGCTCGGATCATACGATTCATCAGACTCTGCGTGTCTTTGAAGAATTCTATATGATATTCGCAATGCCGAGAGATTTCAAAAATATGGCGTCAATTCTAAAACACTATTTACATTCGTAATCACAGACTCGAGTGGCGAATGTGTCGAGCGATTGTTGCGTGGAAATGAGTAATGATAGTTGTTAACTGCAATGAGTATTATTACTTTGATAGTGAAATATGAGATACGTTTGATATGTTTGTCGTGAATCATTTATAGAGAGTGAGATTAGAACATGTAGATATAGAAGGACGAACAATGTCATGAACGAATATACATATATACGTATTTTATTCTTTTGAAAAGCAAGAGAAGCGAACGTTGTTGATTAATTTATTTATATTTGATAATTATAGATCATCGGAACAATTGTTCAAGAATTCACTCATTCATTTTTCACTTTTCAAATGTCCAATAATGTTTTCTCGAAATAGAACGAATCGTATTAGCGGAAATTTATTTACGAGTACTGCACGAATAAAATGTTTCAGAACCTCCTGAACATCCTTCTGGTTTAATGATTTCTTAATTTACATTTGTGTGTGCTCGCAACTGCGAACTGTTGAATTTTTCATTTCAAAAGGATGAGTATTTGGATTTTTAAAACCATGACAAATTACGTTCATACGCGGTTTTTACTAAATCTTGTAGAAGCATGATTACACAACCACTAGCCATTTATGCAATCGTTTAAATCACTCGGGTGTTAGCCGAGCTATGCATAAATCAGCTATCTACGGTCATTAATTCATACTCGATTCAGTTTATCGATTACAATCCAATAAAATCGGTATTTATATCAGTTTCACATGCGGAAGACGAAGATAAATATCGTTGACTACATAAATGAATTCTTTTACATGTAAACAGCGTACTTAAACTTTCTAAACAGAGACTTACAAGGTACGAATAAATCTGCCTATAATAATGGTTCTGCTCATTTTTTAAGTGAACCTCCATAGATGAAAAGTGGTTTTTATTTTACGTTGCTCCGCTCTTTTTATTTTACAACAGGTCCCCCTTCTTCCGGCGATTTTCTTCGAACACATAACATTTGAACGATCGAAATAGACTCCTGTCATCGATAACTGCTTTGAGCAATCGAAACAGTTTTTCTTCATCGATAACTGTTATAAGTGATCGAAATGAATTTCTCTCAACCATATAACATTTACTAACAAGAGAAAGAATTTTCGGTTACTTATAATCCTTATTTAAGTTATTTGTAACCAATACGATTTTAGTCGATCAAGTACTTACTATTTTATGACTTTTCTCTTCTTAGTTACAACAGTTATGGTTCTGTTTTTAATTTTAGTAACTTTTCCAAACGTTACACCTGTAACCCCTACCCTAATATGTTGTTAAGGTCATAATTCTAAACAACTTTTTCCCTTTTAGTTTTTCAGTTTTAAAAATTTTTTCATAATTTTGTAATAACCTAACCATTTTTTTGCTCGCAAATTATCTAAAATTAATGGCTCTAAATGAGAACACCCCCTTAAGGGTCATAACCTCGCTTCGAAATATGAAAATGTTTTTACACGTACGAACTATGGACAAAATAAGATATTTTAATTTTAATATTTTAATAGGCGAAAGTCTCTCTCTCTCTGCCCCCATGTTCGGCGTCTTTTTTTCTTTGTCACAATACGAAGCTGCGTAAAAGCAGGACATCGACCGTGTTTTACGGGTCTGCCATTTTTTTCGTATGGTTTCACGAGCTGGGAAACCTGCTCTGCGATCATGACCAACGACCGTGACATTCGATGGGACTGGTTTTTAAACCACACACAAGGACGAGAAGAGGATACGGCTGATTGACGATCGGAGATTCGTTGCTCCGCTGCTATCGGCATATCCTCAGTCGACCCTCGGACGCGACGAGGCGCGCAGTGATCCACGGGATCCTCCTCTTCCTCAAATCTCGCTGGACCGCGGATTTCCCGCGTTTATAGTGTGCATATAAATTCATCGAAAACTCTCGTGACCGAATTAATCAGTTTTGTCGATTTCATTGATGATCCTGTGACCTGGTGAAAAGTTTCGATTCTGCAGAGGTCGTCGACCAAAAGGACTTTCTTCGTGAATTTATGTGAATGCCTGTAAATTCAACGCAATTTTGTGCAGTTCAAACAGACTACTAACGTAGGTGATAAAATGTTGCAAATTGGAAACGCGCTTTCCTTGCGATGACATAATGGATCGTTAAGAAACGGAGCGGATCTGCATTAACTAGTTCTTTATCAGCCGAGTACTATCTCGACTCGACGTTTGTAGTCTTTATCTCTCACTAATCACTATAAGGAAAACACTTTTCACAAAAATAGTATAAAAGGACTTGCTGGAGACACACGGGTTGCTAAGAGCAAGGATCGAAGCAGGTGAGGAACCTTTTCGAACAACGTTCTTTTGTTGTAAGTGTCGATGGGAACGGACGACGAAGAATTCTGGAAAGGAGTACATATATGTAGATTGAATTTCTCGAATAGGATTTCTCTATTACCGGAGACAAATATTTTGTTCGTTGATATTGAAAGAGTCGTCGATAATTGTAACAAATACTCGCTGACATTCAACGGACAGTACTGTAACAAAATGAAATAATCGTCACAGTTGACTAACACTCTGAATGTGTGAATTTGTTTGTCGCCTATTTAGAAAGATACATATCTCGATAAAATAATTGTTTCTGTTTCATAAGAACACATTTGTTCCTTATCGTTTCGTTCGCATAAGAGTTTTACAGGAACAAATATATTTTTTAACACGACAGATAAATGTTTATTTTGGTCTCCGGATAAGACGACAAGACGATTAATTTATTGACATTGGGATAAGGCTGATTCATTGATCGTGAACATAAACCAGCTCCGGCGAGGTTTCCTCTCACACTTGCGAATTATTCCTGTTGTTCACGGAGCTTTGTATTTTATCTTCAACAGTATAGCCTGGTTCCGAAAAGTTGCTAAAAATAAAATCGATCGAACGCGATTCACGGTCTCAGCACCGTTCTCATCGTGATATCCGTGACGGTGAAAGTTACGTCCGAAAGAAAACGCCGGAGACGCCAAAAAAATCTCGGTTGCGAGAGAGAAGGACGTCGCGTCGGTCTTTAACAACTATTCGAAACGATCCTGATCACCGGAAACATTTACCTCATCCGAATCGGAGATTTTGTGCTGTGGACCGGAAGCGAATTGACCGGAGTCGGAGGATCAGCGAATTTCTTCGTTGGAGGTGAGCAATTTATACGTAAACAGAAATTTGCACTATAAATAGACTGTGGATATGTTGAGACTTTGAAAAATCCCACAAAACGAAAGCACTTCGGTCATTCTTATCGAAACTGTAGAGGAGCTGTGGATTTGTATGCACATTAAAAATCAGAGATACAGAATAGACGTTATTTTTTTCTTAATTTTAGTCAGTTGAAAATAATGTATTTTTAAAGTCTTTAAATACTTTTACCGTTTTGTATTTCATCTACACATTTTTCCCACAAATGCATAAAATCTACAGTCTCCCCATCACAGCAACTGCTTTTAAATCAGATAACCTTCCGTTCAAGTATTGGACTGGCAAGAAAGTAATTTCGGTATTTTCAGGTGAAATAGAGCATAACTTTTTTTTCAAGCAATGAACTTAAAATGAATATTTTCTTATTTATTCTTTTTGGCAAGATATCTTCGAACAAAAGGGAAAATATCTTATTCATTAAAGTTCATCGCTTGAATAAAGAAATTCCGCTTTATTTTACATTGAAAAACCGAAATTCTTTTCTTGCCAACCCAATACTTAATTATATTGTGAGAACAATTAATTTTCGAATTTGAAAAACATTAGAAGAATTTATAAGTGTATTTAGATTATTCTCGAACTCATTAACATTATCGAAAGATACATATTTTCATTCAACTTTTGTTTTGCACAAAGTTTCTCGCAGTCTACATATAAATTTCTGGAACTTACAGTATTTAGTCTCTTCTAGACAATAGTCTAAAAAGTTCGAAATTCCGAATCGAATTGGTTGGAACCATGTGTGGGTAAATCGATTTTAGTATAATAGAAAGTCTCGTTTTACAATCGGTCTGCTCGGAGAAGAAATTTGTCTTCCTGCTATAAAATAATGCTCGGTCATAGTGGAATTTGTTACGGTTAAAAGATCGGAAGAAAAAATTTGCTTTTCTACTGAAACGTAAAGCCGCAATACAGTTCCGGATTCATGTAGACAAACAATTTGTCTATCTTTTTTAAAATAACGATTAAATGATAGCGTCTTGCTGAAATTTATCGTGGCAAATATGAGCCTTGTTTCCGGGTTCTACCATAAGTGATCAATTGTTATAATCGTATAATTGCTTAATAGGCTTGAGATTCTCGACTAAAGAATTTTTAATAAATACTTCTTCCGCGCAGCGAAACAACATGTTCTTTCAGAATTCAAGATATTGTTTAGAGTTCCTTGACTGTAGAAAATTTTTACTTGTCAAATAAAAGTTGACCTTCCATCGAGTTCACGTGCTCCATTGTAGTATGCGTAATTGTTTTCAGATAACGATGTCATAAACGTTATCATTATTATGACATCGTCGACAGTCGTAATACCAGAAAGGATATCATCTCTGGTAATACTCGGCAAACATTTAAAATAATCGTTTACCTTATGCTCAAATATTTTCATTGTGCTTCTTGTGCCGATTAGCGATGTCAGAACCTTGAAAAATAACAGAAAGGTACACAAACTCGTGAACCATTTATGGTTGCCACGGAAATTTTGTCAAAATTGTAGAATATAAAACAGTAGGCATTTCTGTGTTGCTCAAATCTCGCCTCGCGTGCAATCTTCGAAGCCCATAAATATCTCGGAAAAGGTCGTTGCAGAGTTGTTTTATTGACGTACGGTTCGATGGGAGAAATATTACAGGCATAACTTCGGTGTTAAAATTCAAGGCGAGACTCGCTTCTCCATAGAATTGTGAAACAGAGTTTTACAGCGTTCGCTGCGAAGTGCCTTGTAACGTTTCCGGCGTCAAACGAGAAATTGCAGAGAAATCTGTCATAGCGTCATTGAGCGATTGATCGTTTCGAGAAGTAATTGTAAATGATGCGGCGATAATTATGTTGTTTGCGTTGTTATTAGAGATGAGGCTGCTTTGGTGGTCGGCTCTGGTGGTCGCTGCCGCTTTCGGTTCGCCGACGATCCAGCCGTTGAAGGGCATCTATTCGTGGAAAAGTTTGGAATTCGATTTCCCGAACGAATCTGCAAGATTGGCAGCCATTCAAAGCGGAAATTTCATACCTGGAGCGCCTCTTCCCATCGACGTCGATGTCTACAACGAAGGTAATTAATGATCCATTAAAAAAAACCCATTAGACCGGTAGTCAATGACCCGCGATTACGAAACTCGAAGTATTTAAGAAATTATTCAATTAATTCAATCAGGGAAGTGGTGTGCCAGTAAAATTTCCATTTCCGTTACAATTTAGCAAAATTAAACATTACAAACAATGTAGACATGTTAGATTAGCAGAGACATTTTACTAAAAGATTGTAATTTAACAGAATTCAATATTAGAAAAAATATATTCGATTCATTCAATCGGGGAGGTGGTGTGCCAGTAAAATTTCCATTTCCGTTACAATTTAGCAAAATTAAACATTACAAACAATGTAGACATGTTAGATTAGCAGAGGCATTTTAATAAAAGATTGTAATTTAACAGAATTCAATATTAGAAAAAATATACTCATTTATAATTTCACAAAAACAACTATAGCAGGAAATGCAGGCACACTATATTAGCAGTGGAAATTTCAACACATTTTCACGCATCATTGATGTATTTTAAAATGTATTATCTTTAATTGCATAAAGAATTTTTGATAACAAGGCCCATGAGCTTAAGATGAAAATATTAATGAGATACGATTCGATTCGATTTTTAGGACAAGAATCGAAGGTGTTCGTTACCATACCAAGGTTTCAGCATGGCGTGCCAGTGACCTTGGGTTACGTCACCGATAAAGTGTCGTCAGATGGGAATCCCATAATTGCACCCTATCCAAACTGGAGGTACAACGGCATGGAGAACTGTGAGTCCATCATCAGCGTGTACAGGGTGCAGGTAAGATTAATCAATTTTTTGCTAGTTCTAATTTTTAGAAAATCCCAACAACCTTCAGATGTTCTTAACACTAGGTTTACGCACTTTACGGGACCCGCCAAAATGACAGATTCTAATATTCTTAATTTGCGATTATTAAGATTGTAAAAATGCTTCTTAATATTATTATTATTGCTTATTAATATTATTTATATAATTAACCGAAGGATATTTATATAGAATTAATATTATTTGAGAGGATTAATATTATTTATATAATTAATTAAATATATTGGTTAGAATTTGCTTCAGAATGAAAAGATAACGTAGAAATGTAAATATTACAATTGCTAGCTTGATTTCTCTCGAAAATGGACTTGAACCACTTTCAAAATAAACGGCTCATACATTATTAAAGGAAAAATGACGAAAAATTTGGATAGACACATACTTGTTATGTTTATAAAATAATGTGAAATAGTTATTTCTACAGCTCCGTAAACCTAGCGTTTAATAACCATAGAAAAAGCATAGAAATTTCTATAGGCGCTAGACAATCTTAGAAACGTCAGACCACAGAAAAATTGTAGATCTAGAAAACTTTTTCTCTGTGAATAACACCGAACGAGAGAACCTTCTGGCTCATTATAGATATCTCCAGCTGTTGAATTATTTAAGCGTTCCTATTTGCAGGAACTGTTAGTTCGTCACGTTGACCATTCATAACAGTTCAGGACTGACCATACTGGACTTTGAATTTTTACGCTGTAACCAGTTGTGTATCCATAAGAATCTTTAGATTTATTCTAGCAAATATAGTCAGTACCTGTGAGAATAGCCGTGACGTTGCTATTCGTGAACGCTGATTAAATCTTTGAAGAAACGCTAAACAACATTCCAGCGATATCAGCATTCTATAGAGAAAGAATCGATTCTCAGTGTTACACAGGCGCGTGCCCAAACGAAAACCGGCAAATCCCAATTGGAAATCATCGGCTAGGAGTCATTGGGAAAATCCCAGCAGCGAAAGTAGGAGAAATGATATATCTGGGTAGCGTTGTGTCACTGACGGGCTTAACTGTGCCAAACGACACCGTCCTGCATATGAAATTAATTAAATGTAATTCATAGTACAGTTAGTCCTTGAGGAACCGGTTTAATTGGAAAATGGACTGGATAAATCGAGTGTAACGGGAGGAAAGTTAAATGTGCTACTTATGTAAAACGATCTACATGCTTATTACTTAATTCTAAAACGTTATTTGAGAACGTATAGGGAAAATTCGTTCTCGGGAAAAATGCGTAATGCATATTCTTTCGCTGATAACAAAGTGGTTAGCGTGACAAAGCGCGTTAGAGGAAAAGTTAACGAAATATAAGGAAAAGCAAGAAGGTATGTAAATGTACCTACTCGAAACAAAAAGAGATCATGCCATTTAGAGAACGAAGTTGACCTTTCATTGTAGTCAGTATTCAATATTCATCGTCAATAATAATTTAGTCATTATTCATTAGTCATTACGCTCAAATACTTATGTAGTCGTTACTCATAGTCACGCTCTCAAGTATTTACTTCGTCATTAATTATTAGTCACTTTTGTAGAGCTTATGAAGTTATTAGTCAATAATCATAATTGTGCCTAGCGTATGCCCAACTCTGGGATTAAGTTTATGCGTCTCGGTACTGAATTCATGCGTATTTTTTAAATGACCCTGACAACATATTCCAATAAGGTTATTGAAATCGGAGAGGAGGTAGCACATCGACAAGGTTTACCAAGGTTTATTGTTAGAGCAAATTAAAATGAAGTTTTGGATATTTTGTACATTTCATTTGAAAAGTAATTCTATTAAATTTCAGTGGAATTTTTCGGTAACAGGAGAATGTTGCTTCAGCGTGGGCGTGGCTTAACATCGAACACCTTCTGTTCTCCAGGTGGACGAACTGGGCCGATTATGGGTGATCGACACGGGGAAGTTAGGCGACGAATGGATCTGTCCGCCGCAGTTGCACGTGTTCGACCTTCGCACTGACAAGCTGATCACCAGATACAAATTCCCCAGAGATCAATACAAGGACGACTCCCTGTTCGTCACGGTGATCGTGGACATCCGGAAGAACGAGTACAATGGCAACAACACTTACGCCTACATCGCGGATGTGACAGGGTTTGCGTTGATCGTCTACGATCATGAAAACTCCAGGTCCTGGAAAATCACGAACAACCTTTTCTACCCTTATCCGCCATACGGCACCTTCGACATCAAAGGAGACTCGTTCGATCTGATGGATGGCATCTTAGGACTCGCGTTGGGTCCCATGGAGAACGGAGACAGGACCCTCTACTTCCATTCGCTGGCCAGCAGAGTTGAGTCTAGGGTACCTACGTCTGTGATCAGGTTAGATCTGTTCGAAATACAGTGTGATACTTTCGGCAATATGTTTGTGACATTTTTCTGGTTACAAACGAGACCAAACGCTATGCAATTCTGCTGATATTTACCTGCTTAATTTACCATACAGTGGAACCTCGAGTATCCGAATTGTCCACTATCCAAATACGTGAACAAGGAAATTTAAAGTGATTAATATATATATATATATATATATATATATATATATATATATATACACACATATATTAGATTATTATGTTTTATATATGATAATACAATAATATGTACCTTCAAACTAGTGGGTTATCAATAGTCTGCGGAACTTTATGCAAAATAAAAATCGTTTACATCTACTGCAAGAAACAAGGGCCAACTAAAAATTTCTCTAGATTCTTTAGAATGTTCGCAAGCTGCAACTAATACATTGATGCTCTTAAATTTTTTTAATCTGTCCACTGTTTTAAATCACAACTACCCATTTTTGTCATAAATGCATAAAATCCGCAGTCTCGTTATCAAATCAATTCAACGAAAAAATGATTTCATTAGTTTTGTTCACAAAAATCGATTTTTCGCAAAATCCTGAGATCGTAGACAAATTTTGAGATCAGATTTGAAACGAGCGTGAACAAATCTACGGGAAATGATGTGCAGCATGTAAAAACAAAAATTTTCCGCGCGTGGTATTGGGTAAACCACGATTTTCTTAAAATTGTGCGAGTTTAACGAATTTTTCAAGGTTAAAATACGTTCCTACTACAATCTCTCTATTTCTCCCATATATTGCAATGTTTCAGCTTTAATTATAAAAAGAAATCATCTCTCTTTCTCTTTTCTATCGAAAGTTCTTTAATTTTGACACAGAATTCATCGGTTTGTCCCACTGTGCGCCGCGAGCAGCTAGTACGATATAAGTTAGAATTATTTAATATGCTATTCTCAGTCTTGCTTAGACAAAGTGTTTGATCATGTTTAGGAATTACTCTCTATTCAAAAACAATACCGAAGCTGCGGCTAGGTCGTTCGTTGCATTCCCATTGGAGAGGTCCTCGCAATCAGCAGCAGAGGCCATGGATAAAAATGGAGTCCTGTTCTTCGGATTGATGTCCGATTTAGCCATTGGATGCTGGAACAGCATGAAATATCCCGAATACGGTGGCCGTAGCAGTGATATCGTGGTCACCAGTCCGGAGACTTTGCAGTTTCCTTCTGGAATGAAGGTGAATACTTAAAAATATCACTCTCTATAAAGCCTAAATAATTTTACGGTAGTTAGGTAGACTTGTTTCTTCAGGATTGCAAGGGTGCGGGTTGCGCTTTTTCATTTTTCGATAATACTAAGATGGGGTTCTTCAGTAATCAAAAGCGTTAGAGATAAAAGGCGTACTTTGCATTATTCGGCAGCGCAATTTGCATTACTCGGAAGCATACAGCTATTTTCATAAAGCTGGGACAGCTACATGCTGCCAAATTGATCTTTTATCTAGTGCTTCTAAGGCGCATCCCGCATCCTTGCAATCCTATTCTTTCTTTTTTTAACCGACTTCGAAAAAGGAAGAGGTTACTCAATTCGATCTGTATGTGCCTTTTTTTTTCTTTTTTTTCGCTTTTTTCTATGTATGTTCACCAATTACGCCGAGATGGATGGACCAATCGGAACGAAACCTTTTTGCATCTTGTAGAGTTTGTTCCCGGAATGATCTCGTGCAAAAAAATTTTACGACGCGACGTCGTTACCATTATCGATTGTGGATTTCAGATATTTATAAATTATTTATATTTTTTATATTTATAATTATTATATATTTATAATTATTATATAATTTATATATATTTATATTTATAATTTATATATATTTATATTTATAATTTATATATATTTATATTTATAATATTTATAAATTATATTTATAATATAATTTATATTTATAAATTTGGAATGTGACGGCTGACAGAGATAAAAAAAAGTGTGAAATAAAAAAAAACTTTAAAAAAAAAATTAAACCGACTTCGAAAAAACGCACTAAAAAGTATAAAATAATTATTTACAAATGAGTCTCGATTGCAGATCATCACCTCGAAGAAGGGCAGACGCGAGCTGTGGGTGTTGACCGCGTCGTTCCAGAAATACATGAGCGGCTCCTTGAATTCCACCGAGACCAACTTCAGGATTCAAGGTGGCTTCTTAAGCGAGTTGCTTCGAGGCAGCAAGTGCGACATGTCCACCCCTCCGAGACGTCTCCCCTCATCATGAAAATGGTGGCACCACGAGCAGTTCTCTAGCTACTATCGCGACAGATCGTCGCCATTTTGGCGATACTCCATCTTTACGAGCAGGCCATTCTTCATGAGCGAACGCTATACGTGGTCCTATCCACGAAAGTATTTTCGCAGTCGCCATTATCCCTATCTCCGATCTCTGGATCACGGTTATGCTGTCTTCGTCGATCACGATTGACCGTGGAACAGTTATGCGACGAACAGTATTTTGACTTCGCCTGGTTAAAACACTAATAATTGGTGGATACAGCAACAATATTAAAATGTATTTTAAATTTCGTTTATAACTAGAGTTTGTTTTCTGCGAAGAAATTTTCGATTTGGAATAGAAATTAGTGTTTTTCATGAATTTGTTCAAAATTTCACTTTTCCTCGTAACATTTTAATGTTATTGCATTTACTCAGCTGCGAACGCGTTAAATTCGCTTTGGAAGTTATACATATAAGTGTGCAAGTTGCACGGACCACCCTGTATATTAAACTATTATATGTAGTATAATAGTTCTGAATAAAAGGGGTGAAAGTTCCTACCAACGACATAATGATTTCTCGTTAGCTATACCGAAAAATTGTGGATAAATAGAGTCGCGAAGTATAATTTGAGAGTTTTGTGCCTCTGCTCGCGGTGCTATGAGGGACTTTTTTGAAATTGTGAAAATTTCAGTGCTGTGAGAGGACTATTGAAAATTTAAACACCGAGAAGGTTTTGTTATAGTATTTCCATTGATGTAGTTATTGGTATATTTATTGTTGCGTTCGTTGTACAGCGAGTCAAGAGTTTTTGTTGTAGTAATTTAGGTGAATCTCGCGCGCGAGAATGGCGTGACTGACTTTTGTTTCGTTTACCGGTATTCTATTGTTGAGTTTAGGTCTATTATCTAATAGTTTCATAATTCGTCGAAAGGATGCATAGAATTTGTGTCTCGCTGATATGCGTTTTTAGTTACAAACAATGTACAAATGAGGTGAATAAAAACAACAGCTCGTAGATGAGTTACGTGTGCACTAAGGATCGAGAATTATTGTATTTAAGGAAATGTGTCCTTATAAATTGGATGTATGTATACGAGACAAATTGACATTTATAAAATACACCTGAAATATTTATGTCCTATGTCTTTTACCTGACCTTCAATTTTACGATACGACGATAGGACAGTATTTAACTTCACAAGTATGTCATGATTCATTCCTTTATTAGTTGTAAATGTGTTAAACTAGTTAAGGTTAGGTTAGGTTAGTTAAGATAAGTTAAGTTAAGGGTCATTCCATGCCGAATCGATCACTTTTTGTAGGCACCATCGCCGATTGTGTTCTAAATGAAATATGTTGCAGTCCATGTGAAATTAAAACGGGTTTAAGTCATCATTTTGGCGGTTTCGAATTTTTTTTAGAAATGGCAGGCCTTCAAAGTTTTCAATTTTTGCCCATTTCGGCGAAAACGGGCCTCACTTACGAATTTCTATCTCAAGAACTGTTTGTCCGATTGAGCCAAATGTTTTTTTGTTTTATTCGGAAAGGATTGGGCTACTACAAAATAATTTTTTCAACCTCGAAAAATTAACTTTATAATGTCGAAAAATTTAAACAAATTCTTCCTTTTCGTTTTTTTCGATGATGGGGCTCAGTGATTTTGAAAAAAAATATGGTTATATTCCTTGAAGTTTCCCCTTTAAAATGAGCCTTTGAAAAAGATGGTATCATTAAAATTGGCGTCACAATGAGCTGGTAAAGGACTGGTAGAGGCTGGTAGAGAATCAATGAATAATTAAGAAGAATGTTATTTGTTTTCTAAGTATCAATTGGCTGCCTACTTCATACTTGAGATCCGCGTCCCGTTACTTTGATACAGAGTGTACCTCGTGATTATACAGTTTTAAGTATGAATAATACATTTATTCATCTTTTAAGGAAGAATTGCAGGTTGTCGAAACAGCAGGTCGTTTATGTAACATTTCAGCACAAATTACGTCACTATATAGATGACTTCGACAAACGTGTGCGAGACCTATCTAATGCGATAATCAGTAATATTACTGTAATTATATTGTACTGTGTTTATACATTATTTATAACGCGAATGACATATGGACTGAACGGCATAACCGCTGAATGAAACGGTGTCGTAAATGATGCGCAGTCTTCTTTTGCAATAAGCATGATAATTTTGATTTATACGTTTTGCATTATAAGTGTGAAATCCTTGTTCCAACACTGTAAACTATTCCTAGAAGATATTCTATGCAAAAGTTTTATACAATCAAGAATTTGTGTCATCCCTTCAGGATTCTAGTTCGCTTTAAATTCACTGGGAGCGAATTCATTAAAATTCCTGCTTAATTAAACTTCGTAAGAAGTAAATAGTGAAAGTATTATAAATTTCTCAGAATGCGTTAAAAATTTACAAATTTCTATAAGATGTATAAACGTTTAAACAAAGTCGGTTCTTTATGCATTTATAAGAAAAGTACTAGGTGAAATTCGGAATTGTGAAGACTAAAAGAATTTGTAGAAATTACATACCCTTCACCTTATTGAGATTATTGGACGGAGAAATAGATTTTTATTTCACTTCTGTCTCTTGCAAACGATGCAGAACGTTTGTATTTAGCATAAAGATCCACTGAACACAGTGACGACTGGCCAAAGCTTACACCACTCTTGGCGAGGATAGGAGGCAAGGATTCAGCTTTGCAAGAGGAACGTCATAAATTATGTCGAACATTGTTCACCATACGTTGCGCATGACACAAGAAACTAATATCGAATATGCAAATATTTAATTCTGTTCTTCCGAGAAACAATATATGTATACGTACTTATTCCTTTATCTTATCATTTTTCAAATTAAATGGTCGGCATGGTATTGTCATGCCGACGATATTTCTATATATGTATATGTGTATATATATACAGCTGCTGTCGTTCCTCTGCAATTCACTCTTCATTGCTCGACCCGCTTCGCTAGTATTGTGAAACGCAATCGTATCGTGAGTACACTGCAAAACCGCGCGATTATTATTATTCCATGTATGCGGAAAAATCAACAGTTTTCGAGACGATCAGAAACGTCATAAACTTAATTGATAATCTTTAAAATATTACAGGCAACCCTTGAACTAAACCATGCATCAGGATGCTTTAAATTATAAGAAAATTTGTACAAAATGATGCTTCGATTGTCAGGTTTTGAAACTTATTTTTTTTTTTTGACAATTCTAAGATTCTTCAACAGTTATCTCGAATAAATTTATTCAACACGAAGTTATTTTCTAACTTGATAAATAGGGGCATGTGGGAATAGTTCGTATTGCTTTCGGTGAAGTAATTTTTGTGCCAACACTTCATTTACCGTTGATACGAATTGATCTTGAACGCCAATTTTCAGAAACATGTTCGCGTCATGGTTATTGGCTGTTTGCATCGGTGCAGTTTGTCTGCAAAGCCAAATGTCTGCATCTTTGACGGTTCATAACCACCTATTACAACCAGTTTACGAGTGGAAGTACATGGATTTCTTATATCGCAGCAAGGAACATGAAGCAGCTGTGAAGAACGAAACCGGCTATGTCAAAGAGAAGAATATTCCTATCGATGTCGATAGAACATTTTTTGGTAAAATAATTTTACTTTCGCTCAAAACGAATTATTTATATTCTACACGCAATCAGAGAAAGTTGTCAAGACTGTAGCACCTAGGAAGTTTGGGTCCCCAAGAAAATGTAATGCTATTTCGACAAAGTGTGTAGGTCAAGTGAAAGAGTGACATTAAATAAGAAATGCAGAAATTGAATGAACCCTTAGCACTCGAATGGTGACTCTGAGAGATTCACCGTTGAAAATTGCTGTGCCATTATACAAAATATTGTTTACATTATTAAATGTGCTGGTATCTAATCAATTACTACACATTTAATGCCCAAAATCGGCAGTTGTTCCGGAAAAACATAAAAAATGTCCACAGAATAGTTTTAAAAGACCGTAAAATGAAGTTGCGTGAGATAGCTGACACCTTGAAGATATCGGAAGGCAGTGTCTTTTCAATTTTACATGAAAATTTCGGCACGCGCAATTTGCTTTCGAAGTGGGTGCTGTGTTTGCTCACACCGGACCAGAAACAACAACGCGTCGACGATTCAGAGCGCGATGAAAACAATGGTTAAATTAGACGAATTACGCTTTGAATTGCTTCCCCACGTTCTTCTCTACGTTCGGCGCGGTCTATGAAGCTGTTAAAAATAGTGTCCGTCTACGAACTTTGCAAACGAACCTCCCCGAGGCTTTTGCGATTATAGAGGATTTACTGTACTGTGTAATCTTATGTTACATAGGTAGAACATTCGTTACCATAATAAGAAATGATGGCGTGCCCTCATCTTTGAATACCGTATCCGATCAACACGGTGATGGCGGCCCACTTTTGAAACCATATCCCAATTGGGACGCGGCTAAAACGGATTGTTCTGGCATTTACTCCGTCTATAGAGTCGCGGTGAGTCTAACTTTAAAGTTAAAAATTTACGAAATTTGAGGTTCCCTGGTGAGTCTCTGATAAGTTTTTATTCTTCACAGATCTGCATGAACGTACTATATGTGGTGGACAACGGGCAATCCAGCGACGGGGTCCAGGTTTGTCCACCCCGACTTTACATGTTCGATCTGGTGACTGACAAGATATTGAAAAATCTGACAATACCAATGGACGTCGCTACGAACACCACAACAAATACTACGGGGCTACTAATCACGCCTATCGTCCCTTGTTGCAGCAGCAATGACCGCAACGTAAGTGCATAAGTTTAACTTCCGTACCGGATATGTTCAGTACAGAGTTGTGCTAATTCAATTATGTACATCGTAATTCAATTACACAATTGAATTACGTTGTATTTCAATTATATGAAACTTGGCAGAATATGGGAAAAATAGGGAGTTTATGGTACGAACGTTTTATAACCTTGAGAAAATTCGTTAAACTTTCACAATTTTAAGAAAATTGCGATTTTTTCAATACCACGTGCGGAAAATTTTTTTTTAACATGCTACACATCATTTCCCGTAGATTTTTCCACGCTGATTTTAATTAAACGTTCAAATACTTCATTATGATTATTTTTAATGTGTTTTATATATGAGAATACAATATTCCTTCAAACTAGTGGTTATCAAATCATTTCAACGGAAAAATGATTACATTAGTTCTGATCACAAAAATCGATTTCTTGCAAAATCCTGAGGTCGTAGACAAATTTTGAGACCAGATTTAAAATCAGCGTGAAAAAATCTACAGGAAATGATGTGTAGCATGTTCAAAAAAAATTTCCGCACTTGGTATTGAAAAAACCGCAATTTTCTTGAAATTGTGAAAGTTTAACGAATTTTCTCAACGTTATAAAACGTTCGTACCATAATCTCCCTATTTTTCCCAAATTCTGGCATGTTTCAGCTTTAATTTGAAAAAAATTTCATCGCTCTACCTCATTTCTATCGAAAGTTCTTTGATTTTGTCTCCGATTTGGACGAAAGGTCCCACTATGGCGGCCCGGTCACGTGATGCGTTTCGTCACGTCGCGTCGCGTCGTGCTTTTTCCCCAAAATGTGAGCCAATTCCCCTGATCTGGCGAAATAGTCTCGAAGAGTATATTTGTTTGGTGCGAGGTGGAAATAATGTTAGATTCAAAATTCGACTTTTCAGTTGTACATACCAGCTAATTTCGTTGAAACGTTGGTTTAGTATAATTAATGAAATCGTTTGTCATGGTACGACAGGTTTATATAGCGGACGTTGCAGGCTACGCGATAGTCGTTTATCATCAGGATACCGGGAAATTCTGTCGGGTGACAGGGGGCCCACTCAACTATGATCCAAAGGCAACCAGTTATACGATCGAGAATGAATCTTTCGAACTCAAAGATGGTGTTGTTGGCATGGCCTTCTCTTGCCCACGCCAGACACTTGCCCTGAGCCCTATGAGTTCCTACAACCTAGCCTTCATCCATCAAAGTGACCTCGATAATTCGTGTGGTGATGTACCAATGAGGAAGTAATTATGACCTTGATTATCTTTGACAAGAATCTTTGACAACCTGAAGGAGCTCTAGACAGAAGTTCTTCTTTTTATAAATGTTTAATACAGCAAAAATTTAAGTCTTTATCCATTTTTGTATATTTCAGCTTCCAAGACATTCTTCCTACTCAGTCGAGTGCCAAAGCGATCTCAAGTCAAGGCATCTTATTCTTCGGTCTTGTAAATAGTACATCGATCGCGTGCTGGAACGAGCGTCAGCCTTTAGTGCGAGATAATATAGTTAGTAAAACTAGAATAATTACTAAAATCAAAAACTGGAAAGCGTTTGCTCGAATACTTTCTTACAAGGAGTGTATCGTACAATGATTTACAGATTATTCTTATAACACGGTTTTCAAATTGCAGAACATAATCGCTGAAGATTCCGAGCGGCTACAGTTCGTCTCCGGCATGAAAATCAAATGGCACATATCTTGGATTGGGTTAGAAGAATATCTGTATGCTTTTTCGAACAGGTATCAAAAAGCAGTGGGCGGCACCCTGAACGTGAACGAAATTAATTTTCGAATTTTGCGGGGAACTGTGTCAGAGTTGGTACATGGGACGATATGCGCTGGGTATTTTGAGTAACATATGCTTCGCTTATAAGCTAGTAAGATACTTATACATATGTATATTGGAAGAAATATAGTTTTTTGTGCAGATTACCGTGCCCTTCTACGAAGTGATATTTGCGACGGACATACAGCAGTGTCCAAAATTGCATATTCCAGATGCACTTTTAGAATAATTGGATTAGAGATCTTTCTTCAGGATCAAAATTTTCTGAAGCTATTTCTTCACCTGATCACTTTAATAAGTTGATTCGATTACATTCTCCTGACTTTTTACCGTTTCATGGTTTACGCACTCATTGGATATACTTAGCTTGTTAAAAAACAAAATCACATTTTCATATTTAGCTACCACGTTACACGCATATCGTATCTTTAAGTACATAGAACTGACAAAAATTTGAGCAACAATAAAAATATACACACTTATTATGTTGAATAAACACGTATTATTAATATTTTTTAAAAAATATTACTATTACTCCAAAATTAAGGATCGGCGATCGATATCTAACTCTTCTTTAAACACGTATTATGTTGAATAAATTAATGCGTGCGGATGTTAATGGTTTAAAATTTATTTTGTATCTCGAGTTTTATTGTCTATTTTTACGAAAAAATTAATAAATTAATTAACGGACGCTTGTAATTTTTTTTATGTCAAAAATGCATAAAATCCGCAGTCTACTCATTAGAGAAACCGGCGCCGGGAAAATTGCCCCTCACAATTAGAGTGAGCCCCGCTCTACCCGATTGGCAACTATCAATCATCCTCTCCGCATTCGCTCAAATCGCTTGCGCAATCACGTCGTCCCGACAAAAAACTCTTCCTCGGCTTGTTGACATTGCGCAATCGTTAGCCCGATGACCATAAGTCTCCTCGCTGACCGAGAAATTGGATCAGTAATTTCGCAACGGCTCCGGTTTGACTTTATGCAAAGTAACGAAGCTGGCACCCGGGGCTCCCTGAGCATTATCGAGCTTAGATCACCGGGCGGGAGATTCAAGATTATTCCTTCGGGCTCCTCGATGTTGGGCTATATAAGAGGCAAGCTCGATAGGCTAGCCGCTCAGTGATTCTTTCCAAATCCTTACAGTACTTTCTAGCAAATTAATTTATTAGTTGTCTCTTATTTAAAGCAGCTTTCGTTTCTTTAGCACTAGAGAACTACCGACTAATAAATATCATTATGACAAAACTGCATTTATTCAGACTTCATACAATGTTTATTGTAATATATGTGCATCAATATACCGCGATAGAAACCACGGGTGGTCTGAAAAACTCGTAGCTTCTGAAAGAATGCTCGAACAAGTTTAATTTCGTCAAGTGATCGTTCGTCAAGTGATATGCGTCAAATAAACGTTCAAATACTTCATTATGTTTAATTTTATTGTTTTTTATATATATATGAGAATACAATATACCTTCAAACTAGTGGGTTATCAAATCATTTCAACGAAAAAATGATTACATTAGTTTTGTTCACAAAAATCGATTTCTTGCAAAATCCTGAGGTCGTAGACAAATTTTGAGACCAGATTTGAAATTAGCGTGAAAAAATCTACGGGAAATGATATACAGCATGTTGAGAAAAAATTTTTCCGCGCGTGGTATTGAAAAAACCACAATTTCCTCGAAATTGTGCAAGTTTAACGAATTTTCTCACCGTTAAAAACGTTCTTACCATAATCTCCCTATTTTTCTCATATTATGCAATGTTTCAGCATTAATTTAAAAAGATTTCATCGCACTACCTCATTTCCATCGAAAGTTCTTTGATTTTGAATCGAGTTTCTACCAAGTTGCCCACTGTGCGCCGGTGTGAATAGTGATCAGAAATTAATTAGGTAACGTAGAAGACCGCGCAGCTCGTAACGAAGCATGAAAGGCAATGTTCTCGCCCAACGCTAATTTGCAGATAACTACCATACTGCGTATGTTTATTCAAACGTACACTTTCGAACAGTTTGTTACGCAGATGTGAGTTTAAGAAGTACTGTGGGGTCATGTCCAGTTAACAGTCTGAGAAAGAACATGATCTCTCTAAACATTTCTTCTGGAGAAATTAGCAGACTCTCTTTCTGAACGAGTACATTATTTAAAATCATATCGCACAATCTATAGCAATTTTTTTTTCAATCAATTGAATATGAATTATTTGTAGCAATATGTACAGTGAATTAAATATAAATTAATTACAATATTTTTTTGACAGAATTTAATGTATTACTTATGGCAATTTTTATAGTGAATTAAATATTAATTGTTTATAGCAGTTTTTACAGAGAATTGAAGGTGAATTACTGTTACAGTAATTTTTTGCACTAGAATGTCGAGAAATGCCTGGATAACAGTAAATTTTTCGAAGCTCGAATTTAAAAAATTTTTTTAAATACTCTTAAAGGAGAGTATGTTGATGAATAAAGTGGAATTTCTAAAAAACAATTTGTTTTTCTTATTGTTAGTTAGACCAGAAACTTTATGAGTGATGTGTTATAACGCACTAGTCTAAAAGAGAAATGAATTAATTAAAAAAAAAAACAGTTCCTACACTCGAGGTTTTCTTCAGATTGTTATCCAGGCACAACACCCCAACAATAGATCGAAGATAAAAGAGTTTGATTGACTGTTTATAAAAATGGTTATGTTATCCTTATTTAATTGACATGCACAGTCTGCCGGATCGATCGTTAATGCGATTTAGCTGTATTTGATGCACTGATAACGGGGCAGGTGGGGGTCGTTGCATATAAAACAAACCACGGCAAGAAAAGCTACCGCGCGCGCACAGAAAAACGTTCGTTTCTGCTTTCTCGGTTCGGTCGGATCGTTCAAACCGGCGAACGGTCCTCGAGTGTCAGTTCGCGGGATTAAATAATCTTGGACAGCGGTGCAAATCGCTCCCGCACAGTGTTTATCTCTGAAGATTTCATTTCTAACAATCTTAACTCTTCTCTCAACTAATTTTTCATTCGCACAATCGAGATAAAGAACTTCGAGCACGGAATTTTCAATTTCTAACACAAAACAGCGAATTTCAGTTTTTATTTTAGTCCAATAATACAACCTCTAATCGGTTCAGTGCTTAACATATAAAAATGCAATAAAATGTAACCTCTAACTTCTAACACAAAACACCTAAATCTTGATTTTTATTTTATATAATACAATCTCTAATCGGTTTAGTATATAACATAAAAGTGCAATAATTTTGTGACACGTTATTATGTGGGTGTGTATGTGTATAATAAAATATTTGTAGTGTTGGCACTATTGTCAGCGAAGTAAACTGTTAACGGAGTGGAGAAACAAGGAAGGGTCTGTCATAGTTTATGTGTCTAACAGCATGTTCCTACTTCTAAGATAAATAATAATGAATTGTACAATAATTCGTAGTACTTCAACATCTCAGTGGACGTTTATTATTGACATGTCTGCTAACGTAACTGCGAATATTTATGCATTAATAGCAGACATAAGATAATAAACCAATAATTATTCAGAACAATTCAATTAAATGCTCTACTGTAACGTTGTTAAATTTTTAAAAGAAGTTTATACTTCGCAGGAAGATACGCATTGTGATTTAAAAAATGGCGTAGTTTCTTCCGGCAAGTGCGGCGAATAATCGCGGGAGTCGAGTGAATAAATTAACTACATATTACTTTCTTTATTTGCAAGATTCCACGAGCTCGAGGCGTTTCGAGGAGGAAGCAGCTCGCGAAACCGAAAGTGTTCCCGATTTCCGGTGGAAAGCGGCATTTATGTTAAATATCGAGCGGTCTCGCGTCATTTGCGGGCCGAGTCATTGGAACCAGAGACTATCCAAGGTAACACGGATCATTCTAATGTCCTCGTTCGACCAGTTCGACGGCCGTGAGCTTGAATTTTGCAATCGAATCGCACTCTCGAAGATCTTGGCCGTGTAATTGTCCTTTCATTGCAACCAATTGCTCGTTGTTCCCTGTAATTTTGCGCCCGGATGAAAGCACACGTGCCAGTCGCTCTCCGGAAGCTGAAAATCAGTTATCGCTGACAATTTACAATCATCCATTTCTCGCTGTCAATTCGCAATCATTAATTACGACGCTGGTGCACGATTCCCTTGAATTTTTTCGTATATTATGCATTTATGACAACAATGGGTACGTGCAATTTGAAACAACGGAAGTATTAAAAAGATTTAAGGCTACCAGTGTATTAGTTTCACCTTAATAAGATAATTGAAAGAAGAATGAATTTGTTATTTGACTCCTGTGTCTTGGAGTCAATGCAAACATTTTTTATCTTGCATAAAGATCCGCAGTCTAGTTATGACTTATCATTGGATTTTAAATTCTTAACTAAATTCTGAACAAAAATCGAAGAAAAAATTATTAAACGAACGAACACGTTTCTACTTAGCTTCTTGCAGCTGATCCGGAAAATGTTTTTGTTGTATAGAATAACAATTTATGAAGGAAAATAAAACGAAAAGACAGTCTACTGATTTATGAGAATGATGTTTAAACATCCGAGTTCAGATCCAAATTCGTTAATCATCAAACAAATGACTAGATTGTTCCTACTGTTGAAAATAAAGATGTTCGCTAACAACCAAAGCTGTTAATGCGACTTCGAATAAACTAATGTTAAAAAATTTTAGTCATATCTTTGACAAGCAGTTTAACGAAGTAAATTCTGAATTTTACGCAACTCATTTTGCAAATGTATATAAGTATATAAGTCATTACGCTTCTCAAAGACTTGGTAATTATATAAGACGCCCATTTTGGCATACATATTCATGTTGCGGTGTCGAAGCAATTGACTAGCACTCGCTTGTAGGCGAGTCAATCGCTCGCTTCCTGATCGCTTTTTCCAATCGAATTTGGCTCTAGCCGCGATTATATAATTGGTGGACGAGTCCGAGCCCTCGATACACAGCTTCCCTAATCGGGAAAAAATTCTACTCTGGTTACCGCAGCTATGTTATGAAATTCCACCTTGAATGGCAGCCCGGTATAATTAGTTGCGTCGTAACGTTTTTCCACGACACTTTCTCGAAGAGACCGAATTGCGTCCCCTAACCTGTTAATCAGGGAAGACGAGTTGACTCGTCACATTCGTCACTCGGATTCGACGTTGCCTTTCGGAGAATTTTCTGCCGTTTATCCGCCTAATGACTCGACTTTTATGATCTACTTTCGGAGAACTGGAACGAAGAGAGAACCTTTTCTGTCATCTTCGCTGCGATGCCAAGTCGAATGGTTGCGCAATTATTTTTCGAGCATTAATCTATTTGTTTGCTTCGTACATTACAACAGACGACAGACGTGTCATTCTCATTTGTTCTATTTTTATTAGATACTCCTTGATTATACAGTAAGGAGCATAACTGATACAACACACTTCAAATCAGAATTACTTTTTTATGAGTGGACCAAACGACTTCAATTTCTCTGTAAGGCTAGAAGAATTAGTTTAGTAAATGACTTCTAGAAAATATTTTGAAAAAATGCATTTGGTCAGAATTGCGAAAAAAATAGTAAAAATTGATTTTTCCAAAATATTTTCTAGACGTCATTTAAAAAATTGAAAAATTGAAGTCGTTTGGTCCATTCATAAAACAGTTATTCTGATTTAAAGTGTGTTGAATCAGTTATGCTCGTTAGTATAAATCTCGTTAGTATAAAGATGTTTCCATTTTTAAAAAAAGTGCAGTTGCATTTTTCTGATGCACCGATGCACGAAAGTGCATAAAATTAGTTGCGTAGTATACACCGTCTGATGCCATTCAACTTTTTCTTATAACATTTTCCTCTATATTCCCGATCGTTTAGGAGGTACAGACTGTTCCAGTTGCGCTGTATAAAGGCTTTGAATTATGATAGTTTCTTCTATTTTGACGAAGTTTCCATTGATTGCAAAAGAGGGATGAAAGATAAGAACATTTTTATGGTTCCGTAATTAAATTTTATTGACTGTTCGAATACTACTATGCATAATAGATATCTACAAAGTTTTATTGAATAGGAATATTTGGAGAATAAAATAAAACCATTTGCAGTGTCCTTTAAATAATATTAAAGAAGGGGAGTGTGAAGAAAATCATTGAAGAATTATTCTCATTTTCGTAGAGATGCAATGACGGTTAAGAAAAGGAGGAGTTTCGAACCGGAAGTCGGAGTGTACGGTCAGCGGATGAACGAATGGACGTCGATGAATTTACCGAAACGATCGAATGGCTATTACTACCTGTCGCCGAGTCATTCGTTCGTCTACAATTGGAACGATGCCGATACTTTGAGATACAACCATGACTGTCTGCAGCGGAAGATGCTAAAACACCGGGGTCTTTCCAGCACAAGTAAGTCAGTTACACAAGCATAATTAACTACTATGTTAATTTTATGAACTACCAAACACAGAGCGGCAGGAAGACTATCGTTGTCAGAAAATTTGAATGTTACAACCATAAATTCCGCATTGGGAATGCGTACGAGGCAGGAAACGACTGCGTACCGTTTCACCATGGTAAAATTAAAACAGTCCTTGCAGTGTAAAAACAATGGCGGCGACCAGTCAGTGTGTCCTCGTAAAAATATGATTATGGCTGGCCGTGATGCCGTAAAGAAAATTGTTTTCCGCAAAAGTATGCGCGCGCGTGCGCCATTGTTCGAAACATTTTTCTGTTTCTTCGGAGCTGCAAGAAGCGTAGCAATTTGTCGTTATGCAATGCACATAGTTCCCTTAGATTTCGCGGCTCAGCATCGGCACGTGCTACATCTTGTTATTAAAACGTTATCGACCAATCTATCGATATTGGTGTTACACACGCGTAGCAAACGTACTTTCTAAACGTCTGCTGTCGTAAGCGTATTGTGAAACTTGGAAATTCGAAAACAAATAATTCT
This sequence comes from Lasioglossum oenotherae, assembly GCA_028455765.1. NCBI lineage: Eukaryota > Metazoa > Arthropoda > Insecta > Hymenoptera > Halictidae > Lasioglossum > Lasioglossum oenotherae. Next base: position 2,799,167 of record CM052294.1, on the reverse strand, counting down.
AAAAAGTTGCCAAGATCATTCACGAAGAGAATTGTATTGTCCGATAATTGCACATTTCGAATTGTTTATTCTTAGATTGTATGCTTAAATGTATAATATACGCAGGGTGTTCATTTGGCAACTTTGCAGCCGTATATCACGAAAAGTATGAAAGATATTAAAAAAGTGTAAAACACGTGTTCAAGGTCGTTTGAAGGTCAACCTTGTTTTTCTAATGGAAACCTATATTCTTGTATTATGGGATCTTATTGTACGTAAAAAGACCAGCAATTTTCGTTAGATACTTTTTTATCCACCTTCTTTCCCACGTGTTTTACACTTTTTTAATATCTTTCATACCTTTCGGGAAACATATTCGGTTTGAAAGTTTTCAAATGAACACCCTGTATAATATGTATACATATATGTATATGTATAATATAATAATATAATATAATAGGGGGAATATTTACAGTTTTAGAAAGGTCAACACTTTATCGTCGAGATTATTTTTAGGAACATTAATTATTCAATTCAGAAGACTAGAAGATGAACTAACGAAGTTTCAACAAACTAGATTGGAGTTTTTCGAAATTCGTGAAATCTGCATTAGCACACGCTTCCGTACTCTGCTTTTCCCACTGATTCTTCCAGGAATACCGCTGTAATTATACAGTGGTAATTCCGAAGGAGAAAAAAAAACCACGCGTGGATGACAATGAGGCAAATTGCTCACACTTTTCTGACGAACAATCGCGAGGACTGGCGCGAAAAGCTTTCACCGTAAAAGGTGGCGCGATTATCGCGGAATTTCCATTGGTATATCTTCAGTCTTCAGAGCCTCTCTCGTTCGTTTTCTTCTAGTGCCCGCTTTCCGCGGTCGGCTCTATCGCCGCGGATCAAAGCAACCGAATGATTCTCACGAGATTAATGCTGGCGTAACGATGCGCCGATGCATTCGGCCGAACGGATTCTCTGTTTCGCAACGCGGCGAGAACCGAACGAGCGAACGATTGCCTGAAACCCGCTCCAAATATCGCCTGCCGCGCATCGTCTTCTCCGTGAAGCGGGATTCAGTGTAAATATTGTGAGAAAACGGGACCAGAATGTTGCCGCTCCGACGGTAATTATACGGTTACTTAACCGACTGTTTGTAAAGAAAATGATTTGCAACCGTGTGTAACACGTCTAATTACCGCCGGCTAATTGTGTCATTTATTCGGACTGCCTGCACATTATAGCAGAACGCTTGCCTCTCTATTAACATCAACGCGATCCGAGCTAATAATGGGTTATTAATCTATTTCAATCTGCTCTTTCTAATCCAGCTACCATGAATCTAGTCAGCGAACTGGATTCTTTGATAAGATTCGCGTTTTTAAACTGAGTCCTTGAGCTTCGAGTATTCTCACTTTGTTAACATTTATAGAGAACAGTGATCTTGTACAGTAAAGATTGATTAATGTATACGATTAAAAAAAGAAATCGTCGAATAATCGGCGATTGATTCAATCGATTGATTTAATCGTCAATCGTTGATTAAAAAAAGGAATCATGGAAAAAAAAACATAAAAGCACGCAAACAGAATTTGTATTATGGACCTAATGACAATACACCTAAACTCAGTTTATATTTTTTTCAGTATTCATACAGTTCTGATTACATATTTCATTTCGAAATTTTAGCAATAATCATTAATCAATTACCCGATTGACGATTAATAATCGTTAATCGCAATTAACGACTAAACTAGGAGATTAATTGTTAGTTGCGATCAACGATTGAAGTAGAAATTTAGTTGTCAATCGTTGATTAATTTTTTGCCCAACACTGCTACTAATCCAATTATAAAACTGCCTTATTTTTCATTATTTCTTTCATGGGTTTTTCGCCAAGTTATTTGTGGCATTTAAATGCCACTGTCCTTTTCTACGTTCGGCGCGGTCGGTGAGATCACAAAAAATAGTAGCCCTACGCGATCTGCGTCGGAATCTTTTCGTACATAGTGTAACTGAAACGTACTGCATAATTTCTCTGCCCTATATATCTCGCGTTGAAAAGGAATATTATAAAACAATTACTCGCTCACGATTTTCTCAAGCATAATCAAAGTAAAATAAAATGTGGAAGGGCACGGTGTGTTTGACAGTATCTTGGAACGTGCTCAGCAAAATGTATGTCCTTTGGACTGCCGATAATTAACCTCGCTAACGGTACACTCTGAAATGTCATCGACTTTGCGAAACATCGGAAGACTCTTCTGCTTCCATTCTACCTGCACCATAATCTATGCAATATCTTAATCTTTCACTTTCATTTATTTTCGTCAAAGCCTACAGTGTCTCCAGATTTCTTATTTGTTTGCTCATTCCAACGTCTATTTCAGTCGATAAAATTGCGAAACAGATAATTTTATGACTCCTCGAACGCGCAAATCTGTCCGCTACCACCAATTACCATTCTACCTCTCGTAAATAATCTCTTCAAGTCTTGCAAAATCGCCGCATTTTTACCTTTTTTTCGGAACGATTCTTTCCGAGTTTATCAACGTTCTTCTTTGTTATCCTCCTGTTTCTCGAGTTTTCAACACCGTTTTTATTTTTCTGCGGTTGACAACGTTTTTCAAAGCTTTGCTATCCCTTTTTTACTACATTAACTTTTCCGTTTCTTCGAGCCTTTGCGTGGATGATCAATTTTTTTTAACCCTTTGCACCCTTTTGTCGAGCGTGAGTCGACATCGGAGAAAGGAAAATGTAAATGAAACGTGTTTTTATACGTATTTGGTTTAAAAACAGATATAAGTTCCACAAGTATAGATTGCAACAACGTTTCAGGGCTATATTCAATGTAATTAGTAAACAAACTTGTTTAAAATAGGCATATCAGTCGGGGAACTGTCCTTTGAAGTAAACTTCAAATGAAACACTTAAAATAGTAGGCACTTGTTGGTAACAAAATTGAAAAATAACTCGGAGTGCAGAGGGTTAGAAGCGATTTTTCCCTGAGTTTTTCGACATTCTTTATTACACGACAAACAAATAATTCTTCGAGCGCCGTTGTCATTCTATTTCTGAAAAATAAGCCTCTCTGATTCCTCAAGATTTGCGGAACCGTCTGATCATTTTTTTTTAAGGGAGTTTAATGGGAGTTTTAAGCCTCCCAAGCAACGAAGGACTTTCTTAAAAAAAATTCAAGCGATTTTGTTCGAGTTTTCGGACATTTTCTGAACTCGTTCTGCTCTACATTGTTCTTCTGCTCTGTTCGGGTGTTCGGATAGTAGGCGGCTCCCTTTTCCGCGATTTCGCGAGCACGAGACGAGCTCCCATAAGCCAGCCGCCAATGACCTATACCGCAGCCTCGTAACACGGACGAGAGGGAAAATCTTCTCCGAGAGAAGGGATTCGCCATTCTCTCCTTTCGTAGTACACCTAGACACACTTATGACCCGGATAGTGAATATGGCAGTCGGGTAACATCCACGGTCTCATCCCGAACCGAACATCTCTATTTGACCGTCATCGTTAGTTAACGCGTGTTCCTCGTGGCCTACCCTGACAGCCAGTGAGCCTCGTCTTCCCGTTTCTGTTTCTCGTCGAAATTTCTTCTCCTTTTCTTCTTCTTCTTCTTCTCTCTCCGCTTTCCACCAATGTGAACAACCTCTCCGGGGAGCCAGGAGTCAGTGGGTCACCTTGAGGAACACATTTACCCGCCGACGGAATCCTACAGGTAATCGCGCGAAGCTTTCGGCAATTTTGCAATCACCGTTCAAACGATCATCTTCTTCAATTTTTCCTCGTAGTGCGATGATTCGACTGCCGGTTTTGCCGAAAATTTCATTTTTTAATGATTTTAACACCAGGTTTACGGACCGCCAAATGCGACTAGTGCACATCACTTTCTAAAAATAACAAGAATGCATCGAAATTTTTAGCCATTTTTTTTGTGACATGTCATTGCAGCCAAATAAATACATTTTTGCAATTCAATAATCGTAGATTACGAATATCAGAAGCAGCCATTTTCATGCCTCCCGTAAACCCAATGTTAATCAGTTGAAGACAATACGACGATTTGTCTGTCTATTCGTTTTTACCATAAACGTGCGAAATTTCCTCATCCGTGCACACATTATGTTATCTAAATGAATTCAGTGCTGTAATTTTTATGAATTATGCCAGTCGCAGTTTTGCTCGGTACCGTTAGCGTTAATTACCACGTTTTTATTAGCTCGCCTGTTAATTATTTCTGATGTTTCATTTTATTTTTATTATTTAAAATTAGCACAGACAAGTCGTGATTTTAAATGTTGATTTTAATTCGCATCGTTTCCGTTTTTCACCGAAACAGATGATCTCTAATGGCGCGTAATGCGAAATAACGATACGCAATCACGAAATTTAATCTGCGTAAACAATAGAGGATTGTTCGTAATTGTCGACGATGGAAATGGATGATCGAGTTTGAATGGTAATTGTAGGCTTGTGCTCGTTCGAGACGACTTTTCTCAGATATCTCGGGCGAAAGTAATCACGAGGCTCGTCACCTTGAAAGTCGTTACACCGCAGTTTCGATCTCGAGCTCGTCGATGCGTTCGCTTTCCTTTAGAATTCACTACATATCTAACCGCGTTACATCTCTCGCCATGTGCGCGTTAATTAAACGTTATTACCATTTCTCGAGCAGAGAATTATGCAAGCCGCCGAAGAGATTACCGCTTAATTGAATTTTCAACACGCTCGTCCCCCGGTAGCAATTTACTTCTGCACGTATAGAATCACCGAAACGATTTCGTTAATCGACTTCCGCTTATGGGAATAAATGAATAAACGGGTGTTCTCCTTTCCAGGATTGCAAAGGTGGTAATAATGGAAAGATGGGGGTTTTCAGTAATCAAAAGCGCTAGATAAAAGATAAATCTAGACTGCTGTCTCCTTCGAAAGTCCTACTTTTATGTTTACGAGGCGTAATTTTTAGTTATTATAAAGCTGCGCATTAGCTATTTTCATAAAGCAGCGACAGTTATATGCTGCTGAATAATGCAAATACGCCTCGTAAACGTGAAAATAGGACTTTTGAGGGAGACAGCGGTCTAGATTGACCTTTTATCTAGCGCTTTTGGCTATTGAAAAAGCCCATGTTTACATTATCGAGAAATGAGAAGAGGCGCAACCCGCACTCTTGCAATCCTGGAAAGGAGAATACCCCCCGCCGCACTATGAGCCAAACCGACGAAATCTGTGTCAAAATCAAAGAACTTTCGATAGAAATCAGATAAAGCGATGAAAGTTTTTTTTAAATGAAAGCTGAAACTATGCAGAATATGGGATAATTATGGAGATTGTGGTACGAACGGTTTTTAACCTTGAAAGAATTCGTTAAACTTGCACAATTTCAAGAAAATTGTAGTTTTTCCAATACTACGCGCGGAAAAAATTTTTTTTTAACGTGCGACACATCATTGCCTGTAGATTTTTTTTTAACAATTAGTTCAAAAATTGCAATTGATCGGAATTGTAGAAAAAATACTAAAAGTTGCATTTTACTACGTTTTTATATGTGGGCCTATATCGAAAATTTAAAAAATATGTTTTGTAGATCATTTCTGACGCTGTATGGAATCTTTTAGTATTGTTTTTCCGTAAGAAATCCCGAAGGTTCAAGATCCCGTCCCAATCTCGAAATCGTTCTCGTTCCCGTCCCGACCCGGTCTCGCACACCACTAGTATGTATTAATCTAAAATCTAACATCTAAATATTTATTGTTGCTTATACCGAGTCCATTGACAAAATCAAAATTTCCTCGTGCTTCTACGAGTGGTTTATGAGTGGATGAAAGGCTCCTAACATAACAAATTGCTGAATGCATAATCGGCTGCAGATACTCATTCGATTTGCAATAAATTTTCGATGTAACGGAGGAGCCCATGAAAGTCACTGGAGCGAGAGAATGGCGGGCGCGACACGCGATTGGAATGGTGTACCATACTTGGCGATATCGTGACACGATTCTACAATTATCGTTACTTTCCTATCGATGCGCTTCTGCCTGTGCTCTTTCTTGTTCGAGATGCAGCTCGTATAATACACCACTGAAGACCATGATCAGACATTTATTTTAAAAGGATATCAGCTACTATTACGCCATCTTGGAGACATTGATTACAATTTCCTTTGTCATCGAAACACTGTAAAGGAGTAAACTAATTGCTCTAGCTTGCCAAAAAGTTCAAATCGTATAGTACAGAGGGTGGCGCAAAATGATGTGTCTGGTTTGAATTGTTTATAACTTTTTTAATTTTAGAGTGAAATAAATAAATATTGGAAAAAAATATATAGTGTATAGAAGTGGAAGATCTTGCAAATGGCGGCCATTTTCTGCTTGACACATTCGTGCTCTTTCTAACACATTTTCCATGACTTTTCGCAAAACTTCAGATGTTATTGCACGGATTTCATTGCGTATATTGGTTTTCATTTTCAAATACGCCCAAAGAAAAAAGTCGGGAGTGATTAAGTCCGGTGAACGCGGTGGCCAGTTGAAGTCACTATTGCACGAAATAATCCGTTCGCCGAAGACGTATCGTAACAAAGACATTGTTTCTCTTGCAGTATCTGTTATGTATCTGTCCATATTAAATTCTAAAAGCCTTGTTTACAGAATTCAAACCAGACACATCATTTTGCGCCACCCTGTACAATATTTAAAAAATGATCGTCTTTTTTAGAGCGTCCGAATATTAATTCGAGTAACTTGTACATGCTCCACGGACTGGTCTAACATTTCATATTGAACGTTCGAAATTTCAGTCCCAACGAGGAGCAGCGAACAGGCTGAGAATTGATTCGTCAGTTGATGGACAATCTCGCCGGAGGTGTTCGAAATATTATTGAATAGCGGTTGCACAAGTGGCTTAGCGAATTCGCCGTCGCCGCGGGGCACGTGGATCGCAACCGGGTCGCGTTGTTGAACTTCGGTTGAGAAATCGGTCAGCGAAGGCCGTCGATCGCGCCGGAATCACTCCTACGTATCGCACACGCATCGGAATCTCCTTTCTTTTCAGGTATGGCGAACGTGCTGCCGTGGCTGATGTCGATGTGCCTTCTCGGCGTGCAGCAGCTCGCCTCTACACCTGGAAGCAACGCGCTTTCACGCGATCTTGAAACAACAGGCCAGAGGAGTGTGTCTCCGGGGTTCCGCTCGGTATGGATCGCTTTTCCCTTACGCAACACGCCGATGAAGATCAGCTTCCTGTCGTAACACAGTAGCGCACGGTTTAATTTACAGTAGCGCTTCACGGCAGCTACACTTACGGTGCGTTCATACCGAGTTTCCCGCGGGCCCGTGCACGCGGGCGTTTGTCATAAATTTCGAGCGGGTTGACGGGCCCGCTGTGCCCCGCTGTACGTGGCATAAAAAAAAGGTCTCTATGGGCTCCACGGTTTCACGGTTCGTTTAGATAAACTACCGATAGCTTCCCTTTAAGGCGGTAGGATACCTTCAGATTGTAAATAGAAAATAACTAGAATCTTACTAGAAAAATTGGGTTTGCGAATTTTCGCTTTGTGTCCTTATACGAGCAAACACACCATGTAAAAATTTCATACGGTACACAGTGAGCAATATGGACGAAATGGAGCCCATAGAGCCCTTTAAGCTTAAATTTATAACAAACGCCTGCGCGCACAGGCCCGCGGGAAACTCGGTATAAACGCACCCTTACGCGTCCGCCCCGCTATCTCCTCGGATGAAACTGCAGAGCTCGTCCTTCGATTGCGACGATTAATGAATAAACCGTAGAAATCGATATTTTCAGCAACTTTTTCCTTAGAATACAGTATTACCTCCGCAACTATCGTGGATGTCCCAACCGTAACTGTGCAAAATTTATCCCCATATCAAGCCGTAAACACGCTCGACGACCGACTCGGCGAAATATTCTCTAAAATCTATCAGTGGCACCACAATGGATTCTGCCTAAACTTTCGCGAGATATCTCTCTACAAGACATGCACCTCGTTTGTTTTAATAAAACATAATGTTAGCTCGATAAAAATGTTGTTTATCTACGTCTGAACCGTTTGCACTCCGAATTATTGTTCAATTTGATTTCCAACAACTCGTTTCAAGAACGTTTCATTTGAAATTTACTTAAAAAATGTTGTTCACTAATTATATTAAATATAATTAGCTCTCGTATGAATAGCTCTCAAACCTTTTTGTAATTTATATTTGTTTTGTCTGTTAAATGTTTCTATATTTTTGTCTGAATACTGTCCAGTCTCTCAGAAACTACAAGACTTTGATCTCGAGCCACGACGAGCTTCCCGGACACATTAATTGCCCCGGCCATGGGGAAGGTGCACCGACATTGGAAAATTCGGTGGATAGATTGCTAACCACGACTCCGGAGTACAATAATCACCTGTACGGTTCGACGCCGGATTCGAGCAACTATATTTCTCGGTCCTTCGACAGAAGTAGAGGTCACTCGAGGCCAACCGGAAGGAATCTGAATATATTCAAGACGGATCCTTATTCGGTGAACCAGCTCGAGACGCACGGGTTTAATTACGACCCGGGTCGAGATCACGTGGAAGATGATTACGTCGGTCCTGCCATGGAACTAGTAAGATGATTACTTGTATTGGGTTGGAAAGAAAGTTCGTAACGTCTTCAAATTAACCCTTCACTGCATGATTTTTTAATTGGGATGAAGAAATTGAAAGAAGGTCAGCTTTTGTGTTGTATTTAAGGGAAAAATATCTTAAAAAATTAAAACATTTTATCAAATGAGATAAAAGTCTCCGCAACACAACTTTGTAAACCCGCTATAAATCTATGAATAAATATCTGAATTTTATCTTTCATTTTTCATATTTATAAACGCTACGAACTTTCGTCCCAACCCAATATGTTGTTACTAGAGTGCGGATTTTTATGCACTTACGGAGATAAATGAAATATAGAACAATGAAAATTTAGAAAGATCTAAAAATAGTGTTACGTTGTTTCGCGTGAAAAAACTATTAGGGGATGAAATGAATTTTTATTTAACTCCTGCTGTCCACAATCGCTGCTGAACATTTTTAGTATGCATAAAGATCCGCAGTCAATCTTATGAAACATCTAAGCGTATCTTTTATTCATAGAGACATTATAATTAGAGTGACGGTTTCATATTTTATTTTATAGCGATATATGAACTGTTGTTAGAACTAAAAGGTTAATTGCTGAAACTTGTTTGCGATAGACTTGTATTGTATTATGGCAGATTGTGTCTTTGGATTATTTCTATAATTAGATGGGGATGGAAAATTTTCTGACATTACAAGAAAGAAGAGCCAAATCGAAATATTCTCTTCACTTTAATAATTTTAATGAAGACCGTGATGTTCGCAGGTCTACGCCTGGTCCACTGTCGATTTTACGTACGACAGCGTCGAGGCCAGGGATGCAGCCATTTACGACGGAGACTTCATAGCGGAGAACAATTTACCTCTCGGTCTCGATGTCTGGAGAGAAAAGGTGTTCATCACACTTCCAAAGTGGAAGGATGGCACCCCAGTTACGTTAGCCACCGTGCCTAGGCACTCGAAGACGAAGAGCCCGAAGCTGAAGCCTTATCCCGACTGGAGTTGGCATCAACCAGGTTGCTATACAATTTTCTCAACATTATACACCTTCTGCAGTCCATTTGCGAATTTCTGAAAAACAAGAAATAGTGCTTCCAGATCATTTTTGCCGCAAAGAACGTTACAGTAGATGAAAATAAACTTTTCGCTTCATGAGATAATGTAACGTCAACAGGCTTCACGTAAATTCTATCCGTTAGAAAACGCGAGGGTCAATTACACATTCTATTGTAAATAGAACGATTCCTTTTTGCCGCAGATTCGTTTACGCAGATTTCTATGCCTTTCTTTTTGTCCCGCTAAGTCTCCGCTTAGATGTGTTTTGTCATGCCAACCGTTCACCAGCAATAAAACCTCTTTGCTGCGTGTTGTCATAATAGAGAAAATGCATTATATACATGTAGATAATTCCTTTAATTTTCTCCTTTGGGGTAGATTTGTTTCCAGAATTGCAAGGGTGCGAGGTGCGCCTTCTAATTTCTCGATAATGCAAAGATGTTTTTCAGTAGTCAAAAGCACTAGATCAAAAACCAATCTAGATCGCAGTCGCTCTCCGAAGTCCTATTTTTATGTTTACGTAAACGTGAAAATAGAACTTTTGTATCTAAATCTTCGAGAGTAACTAATTACAAATTTTGTATCTATTATTCGTGATCCGAAATTTGTATCTGATTAAATATTTTGCCCAACTCTCCATACAAATATGCAAAATGTGAAGCATAAAATAGCTTCAGAAGAGTTTAAGAGAACAATAGAGGACAGAGCATCTTCTTCTAGGCAACTGCGACGGTCTGACGTCGGTCTTCAGGGTACAAGTGGACGAGTGCGACCGCTTGTGGGTGCTGGACTCCGGGAAAACAGAGATATCGACAGGTGGCAAGCAGACGTGTCCTCCAGCGATCTTCATCTTTGACCTGATCACGGACACGCTGATCAGGAAGTATACCGTGCCGGAGGACCAGGTGAAACAGGACTCCCTGTACGCGAACATCGTCGTAGACATCAGGAACGAGGACTGTGAGACTGCGGTGGCTTACGCATCCGACGTCTTCAGATACGGGCTGGTAGTCTACGACTTCTTGAAGGACTCGTCCTTCCGTGTCCAGCATCACCTGTTCTTCCCTGATCCCCTAGCATCGAAGTACGATCTTCACGGTGTGAAGTTCCAGTGGACGGACGGGATCTTCGGGATCGCTTTGAGTCCAGTTGATATCCACGATGACAGGACCCTGTTCTTCCATCCGATGTCTAGTTTCCGTGAATTCGCTGTGTCCACCTCCGTCTTCAGGGACAAAAGGACCGCCGACGCGAGCTCCGACTTCTTCGTGCCCATCGGCAGACCCAGGGCCAAAGACTACGGTCACGCTTCAGGGTCCGTGGTCGACAGGAACGGGGTGATGTTCTTCAACATGGTCACCAGGGACTCCGTCTGGTGTTGGGACACCAGAAAAGAGTACATACCTCAAAATCTCGGCGTCATCGGCACCAGTAATCTGTCCCTCGTGTTTCCGAACGACATCAAGGTCGATCATGAGTACGAACAAAGCGTCTGGGTACTGTCAAACAGGTTGGCCATGTATCTGTATGGCAGTATCGATAACAGCAAGGTCAATTACAGGGTGTTCAAAGCGAATGTCAAAGAGGCTGTCAAGGATACAGTTTGTGATCCGAGTTACATCGTGCCTGGGACTGATCATGGCTACGATGAAACTTGCTAGGAGTGTTTGGAGTGCGAGGGAAATAAATTCTTCTTCTTTAAACATATACATATATATATTACAAATGCATAAAGATCCGCGCCAAAATGTCAGTGGCTTTGGAATAAAGAGGAAACTGTGCTTGTAAAAAGCAGGGGACACGTTTCAGAATGTGTGGATTACAGATGGGTCATTTCATGCCGAATCAATCACTTTTTGCAGACACCCCACCGCCGATTTTGATCTAAATGAAATATGTTGTAGTCCATGTGAAATTAGGGGGGGTTTAAGTCATCATTTTGCCGATTCTGAATTTTTTTAGAAATGGCAGGTCTTCAAAGTTTTTAATTTTTGCCCATTTCGGCGAAAACGGGCCTTACTTACGAATTTTTATCTCAAGAACTGTTTGTCCGATCGAGCTAAATGTTTTTTTGTTTTATTCGGAAAGGATTGGACTACTACAAAATAATTTTTTCAACCTCGAAAATCAACTTTATAATGTCGAGAAATTTAAACAAATCACTGAGCCCCATCATCGAAAAAAAAACGAAAAAGAAGAATTTGTTTAAATTTTTCGACATTACAAAGTTGATTTTCGAGGTTGAAAAAATTATTTTGTAGTAGCCCAATCCTTTCCGAATAAAACAAACAAAAATTTAGCTCAATTGGACAAACCGTTCTCGAGATAAAAATTCGTAAGTGACAGGCCCGTTTCCGCCGAAATGGGTAAAAATTGAAAACTTTGAAGGCCTGCCATTTCTAAAAAAATTCGAAATCGGCAAAATGATGACTTAACCCCCCCCCCCCCTAATTTCACATGAACTACAACATATTTCATTTAGAACAAAATCGGCGATGGTGCCTGTAAAAAGTGATCGATTCGGCATGGAATGACCCAAATGAAAGTTTCGGACCGATGTTTCCCTAACACGTTTACACTGTCAGATCAACGAAGCATATTACATGGAAGAAATGTTCCTTTTAGTTAAGAAATTCACTGCCGCTAGAAATAAGAGGCTGGTTTTACATTGCTTCGCGAGTTTCCGATTCATGCTAGAGACATTTAAAAAAATTAAAACAAAAATCTATTCACGACTTTCTGTAAGACAAGAAATTTAAGAAAAGCATCTATCTTTACTACAACTGTCGATAGGCTTTTTCCGCATAATAATCTCAGAATAAATCATTGAAATTCCTCACTGAATTAAACAGTTCTTTAACTATTCGGTCGGGTATCCCGCGAGCTGACAAAGTTCACAAGAATCATGTAGAGCCGAGAAAATTATGCAACAGGCGAAAGCTTATTGTTAACCAAATGTAACTTCCAAGTCATCCAATCCGATGAATTATTCTGTTATAAAGTGTCACGAGGTGAAAGTATTTCCCAGTGTCATCAGTTGTACACATAATCGCGAATCGTGTACGCTGTTCGTATTTAACAAAAATAGGGTAAAGTGGAAGCGAATGAACTGAATAAGAAATGGTGTTTGTCAAACAAATATATTTTCGAACGCAGAGAACGAGTAAATACTATAATTGCGTTGCGCTTGTGTATTTGTAACATAGAACGGAAGGAAATAAATGAAATCAAACGACTAACTTTGTACATTTCGGTCTTACAATGAGATTAATAACTTCGAACGCAAACAAATAGGATTGAGCATGCACAAACGGATGCATAAAACAACCAAGTAACCCAACTGGTTTATTCATAACATGAGCATAAACTATACGTACATACAAGATAATAAACTTTCAATCGTTGTCCAACCTACATACATAAGAACACAACATTTTATCGCAGAGATTACAAATCTGAAAAGAAAAATCCTATTCGAACGTGAACCCACTAAACAGATCGATACAGATACACAATCGTTACAGATGAAAGGAAAGTATATTCTCAACGAAATTCATTTTACAACGCAAGGAAAAAAATCTATTCGAGTTGTAAACGTGGATAAGTATTAATACGAAAATGAACCGAAAATTACGGAATCTGAATGGAGCTCATGTTTGAGCCGGTTCGTCGGACGTGTTCGAGGCAATGGAAAATTCTTCCATGTTGTCGTCGTCGAGACCGGTGTACGAGACCGTGTTTGTCGTGACGGATGGTCTCGTGTAAAGTGAATAGAAGCTGTCCATGTCCTCCAAAGTAGTCTCGAACTGCACAGGCGAAGAGTTTTCCTCTCTAGTTATCTCGACGGACTCGCTGAGTTTATCCATCGCCGAAGGTCCTTCTCCCGAAGAGATTTCCACCTTGTCGTCATCGATCGACGAACTCGTCTCCCAGTTTCTAATGGCGTCCTGAACTTCTTCCATGTCTGTGTCGATTTTCACTGTAGCGTCCGGAACGTCCAGCTGATCATCATCATTCTTAGGCGACAGTTCTTGTAACTTCGTTACAAGGATTACTTCCTGCTCTCTCAGCTCAGATGATATGTTTATCTCCTCAGGCTCATCGGACCTTGTCTCTTCCGCGAGGTATTCGCTGGAGCTCAGACCCAGGTCTACGGTCTCTCTCCTCAACTCCTCCGCCAATTCTTCGAGCCCAAATTCGGAATTTCTGGACACCGATCTGTCCGTTGTCAAGTCCAGGACCACTCGCAGCCGCTCCTCAATAGCTCTGGAAATGTTCGCAGTCTCGGAGTTCACGGATGTTTCCAACGTCTCTTCATCTTGTTCGACAAGTCCTTCCTGGATTCTGTTCAGCAATGCGACGTGCTCGATCAGAGTAGACGTGGACGTTACTACTGTGTGCACATCGAACGGCCTCAAAGTGGACGTGGTTCTGGAAACCTGAGTGAGAGAGCACATCCATCTGTAGAAGTGTCGGACGTAGAAATAGAATACCAGCAGCCAGAACATGAAGATTGTTTTCAGCGATATCTCTTCTCTCGTTTCCACGACTTCCGTTTCCTCTGGAACTATTTCCAACGAGGAAACCTCAATTTGACGAGCTAAGCCTTCCCTCTCTTCAACTAGAATTGTGTTAGACTCCCAAACAGGGTCCAGTACTCGAACATTTTCATCTCTCTCTTTGAATTTAATAATGCTTGTGTCAGGTCGATCGATTTCAGTAATATTTATAACGTCTACATCGCTGGTGCTGCCTTCGACTTCTTCCACGCGAACATCTTCTCCCAAAGCTTCGTTCCCGACGTCTTCTTCTTGCGCATGCTTGTCGACTCTTCGACCTCTCTCGCCGGTATCTTCATTCCTTCCGACTATAATGTTTCTGTAGTCACCGTCTTCCGCTTCTTCAACTTGATGAAACACTGTCTCCTCTGGTTGAGAACTCTCTCTGATCTCCGTTTCATCTTTAGTATTCTCATCAACAAAATGTTTACCAAACTTCTCACTTCCCATGGCGTTCTCAATTTTCGCCAGTTCGGTAACATGTTCAACGTCTCTCTCTCCGATTTGATCATCCTGGACTCGGCTTTCAGTCTCTCCAACATCAACGCTTCCTCCAATTTCGATTTGTACGCTCTCTTTTAGTTTTTCAATAACTTGTTCAATTCCTGCGTCCACCGTTCCGCGCTGATCGTCTGTGAATAAGAATACTTTCCAAACTTTCTCCGTTTCGATCGACATCCCTGCTTCGTCTGCCGTTCCACTATCGTATACGTTATCTTCCCCACCATTTCCATCGATCTCTTCTCTTCTTAAACTCGATTCATCGGTATCTTCGTTCGAATCCAATTCATTCAGGATGTCGTACGTTTTGTTCAGGTCTACCTTCAACGTGTTGCCGGCGAGCTCTTTAACGTACCCCGGCACCTCTATGAATGTAGCACATTCCATCGAACTAGAAAAGGTCTCATCTATGACCGAGTGGTAGTCCTCTTCAATTTCAAAGTCCGTAGCATCTTCAAACTCGTCGACACGCGTACTCTCTAAAAATTTGCAACTCGATACAAGCTTCAGCGCAAACTTCTCCAAATTCGAAACCTGTACACCTCTCGCTCCTGCCTCTTCAGCATCCTCTTCATTTTCCTCCGTTATCACCGTTAAACCATCAAAATCCGTTCCCATCGGTTCCACAAACTCAGCATCAATCTCCGATCCAATCGGTTCCACACACTCGGCATCCCGATCCAAACGCAGTTGCAAAGGGAAAACATTCAAAGTCTTTAGACCAGGGTTTATCGCGGCTGCTGAGATCATAATGGGGAACTTGATGTCCGTGAAGATGTCCTCCTTGATGAACTTCGGTATCTCTCCGATATCCTGAAATCCATCCTCGAGCACATCATCAAAGATCTCAACAATCCTCTCAAGCGTAGTGTTTTTGGTCCGGCTACGGTTCTCTGCGTTTTCGTCGATGTTCAAGTTCCTTAGAACTTCGGTTACCGAGCTGAGAATGTCATGCAACTGCTCTTCGTTGAGCCTAAATCCCTGACCATCCTCAATTTCGTCGATACCAGGTTCGATTTCAAGGTTGGCCGGGATATTCCCATGGTCCATAGCAGCAGTACAAATAATCAAAGGTCTTGGAGCCTGACCGAGGTTCTGAGCCTCTCGAATCGCAGACACGTTCCTGCTAAACCGATCAACCTGTTCAGAGAACGACGAGAATTCTTCCATCTTGCTATCATGCAAGAGAGAGTCCATCAGCTTGGAGGAATAATAGTTATGCAGCTTCGCAGGAGTTACGTTGTCAACGATATCACCCCAGAGGTCAGCGTTACTGTCGCGTTCGCGCCATGTTAAGCTGGTTGGGTCGAGACTGTTGCCTCGATTGTCTTCTTCATCTCTTCTGTCTGATCTTGAATCTACTAAAGTTCTTGCACTTTGCTCGATCACCTCTTCCCTGACTACTTTCATGCTTCCAGCGGTGTCATCGGATGTCTCTTCGAGTACTTCTTCTTCCACTACTGGCAGGTCGTGAATTTCTTCTTCGTGTGAGCTTTCTGAAAAGACCGGGGAGAGGCATGAAGTAAGTATACTCGAAACAAAGTGTAAACTAAAAAACAAAATACGTATCAAATATATTTTTCTAAAGTTCCTTCAAAATCGGAGTACATCAGTTCAGTATGTTTCCTCTCACCTATCACCATCGCCTCAAGATCAACAGAACTGGTGGACAAAGTGGGCGCTGCATCTTCCTCCGCAGACTTGTTCAGTAGCGTCAACAGCTCCTTGTTTCCAAGTTCAAGATCCTCCATGTCCACCCTCGAAGCTTCTTCTTGACCAACGTCTATCGCAGCTGGTTTTTCGATTCTAGATCCTAGTCGTCCAGTAACCACTTCAACAGTCGATGCTGCTAACACTCGCACATCTTCTTTAGCCTTGCTCCTGTCCAAGTCACGTCCCGTAACCTCGCTTTCCAACTTTACATCGGAAGTTTCGGAAGGTACAATCTCCTCTGGCATCCGAAGAATGTCAGTCAAGTCCGCGTTCAGTTGTTGTAGGCGTGAAGCCGCAATCTTCAGCCTGTCGAAGTTCTTCTGCTCGTTCGAGGTCTTGACGACCTTCGACGACTTTGAGGCGTATCTCTCGTTCGACATGGTGGTGGACCTTCCCGCAGCGTTCAGCGTGAGTTTATTGCTCCTGGACGAGTAACCTGAAGACGAGGAAGATTCTTATTAGTAGACAGCGGATCGTTTAACCAAAATAGATATAAAATAAATATTGCAAAATAGATATTGTTTAACCGAACGTCATTGCGATTTGTCGGATCTAAAGGAGTTCAAGGATTAACTCTGCAATTTTGCTTACAATGATTAAATTACTTTGCTTTTGTGGGATTTTTTGGGGATGATTGTTCACGAGTGAACGTGCTACAGCTGCAGATAATAATGATTGAAATAAACCTGTCTCGTTCACTGTATTCGCGGACAGATTCTCTTTGCCTAGATCGTTCCTCGAGGCGACCCTCTTGTAAGAGCTTCTGAAGTCTCGATTCGGAATCACGCTGCCGAGATTCTTCTGAACATCCAGCTCTTTCTTGACCTTCAGCAAAGTGATCTCATTGTAGGCCTTCAGAGCCCTCAGTTCCCGAGCTGCCTGGTCCTCGGTTGGCCTCTTCGGTCTGTTCCGCGAACTACTCGTCCTCGAACTGCTGGTCCTCGAACTACTCGTCCTCGAACTGTTTATCGATTGTCTGTCCACCAACTTCTTCGATTCCAATGAGTCGATTCTACCACTAGGCGTTCTCCACCATAAGTCCTTGTGCGTCTCCTTAGGGTACACTGGAGGCTTCCTCCTCGAGTGCAACGGGTTCGCTTCCGGTTTACGTATCGCCTGAGCCAACGGTAACGTCGCTAGACTGTCAACCTTCTGTTTTGCGGACACTTTGCACCCCTCCTCTCGCTTGTCGAAGCTGGACTCCGCCGAGGGAGTGCACTTCCCTCCCAAGTTCTGCATTTTGCACTCGCAGTCATGCTTGTTCGCGAATGACTTGGACGCATTCAGCCTCATTCTGTCGTTCAACGATGATTTCGAGAGCATAGGAGACTTCGATCGCATCCTCGAAACCAAAGTGTAATCCCTTTTCGTAGAAACTGGCTTCGCGCCGGTCACGTGCGAGGCGCTATCGCTTTGATCTTGAGGACGTTTCCGTCTACGAAAATACTTCGAACGAGGTTTCGCGTCCATTAGATGTCCTGCTTCGCTGGAATTCGAGTGCTTTGGAGCGGTGTAGTACTCCGTCTGCGTGCCCATGTCTCTCGTCACGCTGACGACTACAGGTTTAGGGATGTCTTCAGCCTTCAATGGTCTCGGTGGAAGTCCGGTACCGATCTTTGGGGGCTGTCTGTCTTCCGTGAGCACTGATCTACGGGATGTCGATTCTGAGGAGTCGCACCTATGCCAAAATAAGTACGATTTATTATGAAGCAGTCTGAAGTTTGCTATTTTAAATTAAAGTGGCATTTGCATACGTCTCTTCAGGCCTCCAGAAGTCGATTAAAGATGGGGGATTCCGTTCAGGGAACGTAGTCATTAGCAACGTTTCGAGATTCGTCTGCCCAGAGAACGGATTCCATTTCTTCTTCTCCATTTGCTGAAGAGCGCACTGGAGCTCCGAATTGTTCGCAAAATCGTTTTGATAGAGACCGTCGAACACCTTCATGATATCTTCCTCCAAGCGCCACGTAGCATTTTGTAAGCGGGTTGTTCCTGGAAATGTGCGAATCAAATGGTTACGTCATTGAGAAATAAATGTATTCTTCTTTTCGAATATTTGCAACTACATTTCAGTTGAATACCTTTGACACGAAACAAAAATTGAATTCATCAAACGTACCATCTTCAGCGCCTCCAATTCCAGTCTGTCGTCGATCGCTACCATATTCCTCAGTCTTCAAAGTAGACGTCGTCTTCGTCGACACACCGAGGTCCTTAACGATCTCCGAAATGTTCTGTAGCTCAATCGACGGGTTACGATGATTGTCATAGTCGTCCAAAAACATATTCGATCGATCGTCTTTAGGAATCTTCAGGACAGCTGCATCGTCAAACCTACGCTTCTTGCTGGTTTGTTCCTCCACTTTGATACTTTTCAGTATCTCCAGGTCGTTCTTCAGCAACTTCTCCATCAGCGGGCACCCACTGTTCATCGTAAAGTCAGTTTTCACATCGGTGACGTTGTAAGCGTAGGTGTAAGGCTGATCGAACGGTTTCTTCGAGTTCTCTTCAGCCTGTGTTTCTTCATTGTCATCATCGGAGCGTTCTCGGGGCGTTGATGTCCTCGCGTCCGTCGTTTTCACAGAGTTTGCGTGAGATTCTTTCAAGGCAGGGTCGCCCACAGTGCAGCAGCAGTTGAAGAGAGCCTGCAGCTTCACGGGACTAGAGCTCCTCTCCACGCTTTTCACGCTTTCCCCAGTGGGATCAACTTCTCCTTTTGGTCTCGTTACGGCGCCGGTGTCCTCCTCGTGGGTCGGCGAACGTGTTCTCTGCTTCTTCGGTGATTCTACCAAATCTGTGCCTTCCCTTTTCTTCGTTGCAAGGACTTCCCTTGTTAAATTTGTTACCATAACGTCTTCTTCTTCGATCTTCTCCAGATCATCAAACGTAGCTAAACCTTTCAACCTCTCTTCGACTTGGACTATCTCCGGAGCTTTGTACTGCTCTACAAGATTTCTTTTTTCTTCCAGACCTTCAGCTGCTTCTTTATCGTTGTTCTCTCGAGATCTTATTTCAGGATTGTTCTTCGGGTTTCCAGACGTGTCTCGCTTGTTCTCCGATTCATTCTCTGGCTGATATATTGCAGATATTTGCGAGACTTTCTGACGGAACAGGTCGCTCTAACACGGTAGTAAATATTTAATGTTTAATAATAATATATTTAATAATATTCTAAAAAATGCATATTTTCTATTTTAAATCAATAATTTCGGAATTAATCGAAAATATATATTGTGTATGTTATTTAATATAGTACACACTAGTATGCGTAGCACCAAGGACATAAAGTTTTATAATAATGACAGAAAAAATTAAATAACTTTTTTATCGATTGCGGAAAGTATGTTGACAGCATTGAAATTGCCTTTGCTCTATGTAATCCAGTAGATTTGGGCGAGAAAATGGCAAAATTCGAAGTTTCGGTCCTTAGGCTTTTCTGGTAGATAAAATTTACCAAATATTTAGATTATAAATTACCTCGTAAATGCTGCTGCCGATGATGTAACCTTTGCTTCTGTTTCTTAAACCGCAATTAATATCGTCATCAAGTTCTGTCAATTTTTTATCGGCTTCGGTCTGTTTGATTCTGGCGCGAGCGTCCGCGACATCTTGATCAGTGATTCCCAGAAGCTTCTTCGCGTTCTGACCCGGCGTCAAATTAGGGTTGTACGTTTCGTAACTGTCGTACGAGAACAGGGTTGTCAAGGAACCCGTTCTGTACTTCGGGTCGTCGATCTTCACGTAAAGCTGATTAGTCAGCAGATTCGAGTCGCTTTTCATTGATCGGCGCAGTTTCTTCATCTTTTCCGTTTGACGCAATTGCAGAAACAGACAGGAGTTCGAGTACCAGTTGTAGCTAGCTAAAACTGAAAGTTTTCGAGAATCAGAAGATGAAGGAAACGCAGTTACTCAACATCATTGTTATTTGTTCTTCGTTGCGTTATTATAATTTCTCAGAATGCTTGAACGCTTGGTTTCAAATAACGTACAAATTTCAGACAGTAAAGAGACTTTGGAGGCATTCTGCGGCAAACGTTGCGAAATTTCATAACTTCCATACATTTTTTCCCGTATTATACAGGGTGAGTCACCACGCATAACGTTGCCACCTCAAATATCTTCTGGGGCACACCGTGGAGCCTGAAAGAAATAAGTTGGGAAGTGGCGGTGTGCCCCACGCCAAAATGATCCGAAGGTCATACAAAAAAGTTTATTCAATAAAAAAGATGCCCCTACTTATTTTAAACTATACCAAGGAAAAAGCATCAAGATTCATCATTGGAGTCCTGAGATATGTAATTTTGTGTAAACTCAAAAAATGATGGTTTTTTGCAATTATCTGGAAATCAAGGGCGAAACAAAAAAAGTGATAGGTGTAAAAGTTGTTCCATTTGGGATCCTCTACAGCTGGTTAACATTTGGCCGTTGAAAAACGGATGACCCTGTAGAGGATTTACTGTACCCGACCATTTGCACGCCGAATGTTTTATTGCACGTGGCGATGGCCGCAATTTCAAAGAAATTCATGGAAAATATTTTTCGCAACGTTCGCAGAAGAATGGCCTCTGACTAGAAACGGAATTGATTATGATTAGTTTAGTTGACGTACTCAGGGGAATCAGTTTCACGAAAATGAACTCGAGGAAGACGACCAACGAGAACGGATTCCCGTACCATAGAAGAAGCCCGATTACAATCACGATGACTTCGAGGACGACGTTTTTGAAGAAGCTCAAAATCAGCCAGGGCAGCAACAAGTTAGGTCTGCTCCAGGTTATTATAGGATAAATGTTCGACAAGTAGGTGAACGTGTAAACGTGGGCGATTACGATTCGCGTTATTACGATCCATGATAGTACTGCAAATAGACAAGCAAAAGTGTTGTTAGCTCGCGCGAATCTCGTTTACAGCTTATAAATCACTGAATTATGAACAGATGAGAGACTGACTAGTTTTTATCGTGTCTTCACCAATTGTATCGACAATCAGCGATTTTTGCGGCATGGAGAAATTCCAAATTTGTTCGAGCTTGTTCGTCCATTTTAGGGGACTCCAGTCCAGCGTGCTGTTTATCTTCGAATCAAACAATTCGATTTTTATCGCGCGGCAACGGTTCTCTTATCAGCTTCCCTATTCTTTTTTCCGCGTGACGATTTTCGTGGTTCTTTAACGCTTAACCTACCGCTGTCGAGCCACCGGTTCGTTATTTTGCAATTACCGAAATTATGGAAAACGCTTCCATGGGAAATGCTTAAAGAAATTTCGAAATACATCAATACAATATCAAAATCCATTTAATCCTCTCGCTTTGAGGCAACAGTGTGCCTCATGTAGGATTTAATAATGCAATTTGGTATTAATTTTTTTCAAGTCTACGAAGCCTCGATATTATTTCTATACTTTTCTTCTACAATTGCAACGTCTGCCTTTTCATACGCGTTGGTTCCATCATTCGGCAATAATTACAATATTATTCGAAAAATTAGGTACCCAATATACATTTAATTCGTAAAATTTCCACGATGCAAAGAGCACAAGAACTCTATACATACAAAAATATATAATTTAGATCATTTTTATAGTTTTTCGTACAGAAAACAGCAATAAAGTTTTACAACGTGTGCTTAATATTATATTGGGTTGGCAAGAAAGTAATTTCGGTATTTGATGGCGAAATAAAATGTATAATAACAACTTTTTAAAAACCACGCTTATATTAAAATGCATTGAAAAGGAGAAAATTATTTTTTTCCTGGTTCTCCATAAAATACCGAATCCAGTTAAATGATTAATAATATTTCTCCTCAAAATTTTAAGCAATTAGTTCAAAATCTCTTCTGTTATCAAAAATTAGTGTCGGAATAGATAGAAAAATGTAATATAAATTTAAATAAACAATGACATTATGTTTGAATATGTTTAATTGACACGGATCTACAAAACGTATTTTTTAAATTTTCAATATACGCCCACATAAAAAAGTTGTAAAATGGAACTTTTAGTATTTTCTCTACAATTCCGATCAATTGCAATTTTTGAAAAAATTTCTTTTCACCTCCTGTAGTAAACTAATTGCTCTAGCTTCCCAACAAAGTTCAAACCGTATAGTAGAATATTAAAAAAGTTATCGTCTTTTTCAGAGGGTCCGAATATTAATTCGAGTAACTGTATATATAGCGAAATATTTAGACTAATTTTCTATAGTACCAGAAAGATGGCAAAAGATCATCGAACGAAATGGAAAATATAATACTGATTAAAGTTCATTGCTTGAATCGAAAGATTGGCTTTTATTTTACCTTAAAATACCGAAATTACTTTCTTGCCCTCCCAATAACTGAATGTATTTAGATATGCGCACAATAATTCGGAAACAGTTCCCGATACATACATACATCGGAACTCGATCGTTTTCATTTTATCGAACGCCGAGGCCAACCCGCGAGTCCCGAAAGGTTAGGAACCGAACGAAAGGTTATAAATAGAAGGTTATAGAAATCCGACGAAGAAGACACGAAGGATGCTGTCCACTCACCAAGCCAAGGATGTTCATTATCAGCAGTTCCGTCCGAAACGTTAGGCCAAGAAAGCGTCCAAGAAAACTAGGCATCAGGAACACGAAACTTTCGGAACAGCCGGAGGGCCAGCGAGTCTTCGATTCTAGGGACGATCATCGTCAGCCGGGTCGGACAGTATGGAGGACGCAAGATAATCTCTGCTTCAAGGATCACTCGGAAATTTCACAATGGGACGTTGTTCGTCCATTCGACGCGTTCGGGACTTCGACCGCGTTTGCCAAGCCGAAAGCTTGGTTAGCTAAACAGTTGAATTCGATTCAAAAACAGTGCTACGATATGGTGTAAGATTTCACGCGCATGCGCGACCAAAACAATAACGTATCTATATTAGCATGATGAGGTAGCAGAGCTCTGAGGCAGTTATATTGGCGGGAATGTGTACCGAAACAATCTGTTCCGGACAAAAAGATTCCAGGACGTGTCCTACGCGTTACAAAATATACACAGATATACATGTTATACATTCATGTTTCAGAATCAAACCATATCATTTTTTTAAAATTCTGCGGACTGCTCATGGTATCCCATTTTTTCGAGAATCTTACTTTACTGAGGCTGAAATCGCCGTGCATGCGTGTGGAATCATGTACCATATCGCAACACTGTTCAAAAATAGGAGACGATCGACGGTAAGGACTTTAGGATAAAGCGAGACGCCGAGCCACCGGCGTGCACCCGTAATCTCGTCATCGATCTCCCAACGTTTCAAGTAGAGATCGTGCTTTTGAACGTGCATTTCATCATCTATTGGGTTGTGTAATAATTTCCTGCGTTTTTTGTGTTTTATTTTTTCCCGCAATTTTATGTTTTGTTAGGTAAAGTATATGTACGCATTCGCAAGTCTTCTTCTTGCTCTACTAACCTATCTGCTTCAATTGTTCGAATTAATTAATTTTAATCAATTTTCAAGCTTTTTCAATGGAAGTTCCAGGAGGCAGAAAAATCCATTTTCGACATCTGCTCGACATCTTATTCAAGTTGTGTGGCACCCGAGCTCCAAGGTTTTGAGTAAAGCCCATGGAGTGACGATGGTTAGCGATGGTAAGTGATAAGTAGACCATTTATTACACAACTCAATATAAGAATTTAGGACTTGTTACTTATTTTAGGTCTGAACTTTCCCAAAATTCCTTCAACAGCCAGAAATGGGAGGTTCTCGAGATCATTCGAAGCAACATTTTCCTTTGCCAAAATGTTATCCGCGGTTTTGCTTAGGAGTTGTTAACGAAAAACACGGACCAATCAGAGCGCGACCTAGATGCGAGTTGGTACAGTCGGCCAATAGACAGTTGGCGCGCCGCGCGCCGGGCCGACTGTGCCAACTCGCGTCTAGGTCGCGCTCTGATTGGTCCGTGTTTTTTGTTAATAACTCCTAAACAAAGCCGCGGATAACATTTTGGCAAAGGAAAATGTTGCTTCGAATGATCTCAGGAACCTGCCATTTCTGGCTGTTGAAGGAATTTTGGGACACTCTGTATACTAATGTAGTCAACGAATAAGGTTGCAATATGTCAGTGGTGGCGAATCTTTTTATGTACGCGTGCCTAAAATTTACGAATACAGTATTTATCTAGGGGTACCCTATTTTAATAGG
Source organism: Lasioglossum oenotherae (assembly GCA_028455765.1). Classification (NCBI taxonomy): domain Eukaryota; kingdom Metazoa; phylum Arthropoda; class Insecta; order Hymenoptera; family Halictidae; genus Lasioglossum; species Lasioglossum oenotherae. The sequence continues at coordinate 2,774,552 of CM052294.1, read as the reverse complement.
GTCACATTAATAAGTACTTAATTTAATTATCCAGAATTTTATTCAGACAATTATTTAAAAATCAATGAGAGTTTTGCTGTTGTATGTTAGATGACAAGTACTGTATATCACTTCTAAACCGTTTAGGTGCCAGATGCAATATGTAATCAATCGGTAAAAACAACATTACTTATGGGTCCTCTAGCATTTGAGTATGGACACAGCTTAAGATTTTCATTTTATTCGTGGTCTGGTGATCGATATCGGACGGAAACGTTTACACGGTTTAGCAAATAATGCTTTTCACGAAACAATCATTTTCTACGAAGATTTTTGGTCTTTTCGAAAGCATCCTTTGACCGCCCGGCAGGAAAGTGCATAGGAGCCTTTGCAGTATTTGCACACGGTGCATCGCGACCTCGATTCGAGTTACTTGAAACCGCGTTCGCGTGATCCGCAACAGCACCGCGAACCCTTCTGAGTTTGATGCAGTCGAGAGATGCAATTGCGGTAGGAGGAGCGGCTTTCCACAGAGAGAGGATCATTCATCTTTGAACCGAGTCCGGCGAACAAGTGTACGCCTCTTTCGCAGAGACGATTTCCCTTCTATCACCGCCGCTAAGTGGCCGTACGTTTGTTGTGGCTATACATATGCGCGCCGTTTCTTACAGCAACACCGTTTCCTCTAGTTCGAACGGTTCTACGAAGCGAAGTGCATCGAATTTCACCTCATTATCGCCATCGGGCTCCCCACACTCGCAGAAACTTCTTAGACGATTAGGTGAATTGCTCGAATCACACGGATCATTAGCCGCTTACTGTGAGCGAGACATTCCTTAGCAAGGAATGAGAGAATTTTAATTTTTAAATATTCCTCGTGCACAAGAAAAACGTCGCAACTCCTGTTCCTTTTTCTGTTTCGTACCTCATGAAATCACACAAAGCATCAATTATACAGGGTGGTCCACCTAAACGTAGTCACCTAAATATCTTCTTTATTTTTTATGACATAACAAACCTTTTTAACCCTTTGCACTCCTTTGTCGAGTGTGACTCGACATCGGAGAAAGAATAATGTAAATAAAACGGTTTCTTATATGTATTTGGTTCTTCCTTTATTTATATTTTTTAGTTAAAAACACAAATATAAGTTCCACAAATATAAATTACAACAAAGTTTGAGAGCTTGTATATTTAACATAATTGGTAAACAAAATTGTTTAAAATAAGTTTGTTGGCAAGAAATTTGAAAAATAATTCGAAGTGCTAAGTGCTAAATGCAGTATAAATGGTATCACAAGGTGAATGCTTTGCAGATTTTATTTTTTCCAGAGTTTTCAAGGTCATGGATATTTTTTTTGTTGTAAATATATACTTATCGGAGATAAAGAGATTTCCTCATTATGGATTCCGGAATTTCCTTCGTCTCCTGAGTTATCCATAGTGACGGGTGACGGGGAATCGAAGAAATTATTCACTCACAAACTTCTTACGAAAAGATTTTTATTATGAACAAACGAACTGCTTTCGCCGAAAGCTCCCAACAATGGTAGGAGGGTGAGGGTCCTTCCCACGGTGGTCCAAAGGTTCTCAGGCGCGAGAGAAACAAAAGAATTTGCCACATGTTGGCAAATTCTCCGACCTTCTTAGAAAAAGAGATAAAAGTTGCCGATGTAAATAAATTCTCTGACCTTCTCCGACATACTTTTTTCATTCAGAGGTGTTTATCGAAGCAGTATGTAAATGCTACAACATTATGAAGACCAGATAGAAAGTGCGCCTGAAGACTACAGTCACATCGTGCAGCGGTGTAGCCGGGTTGCATGCCGTCAGGAGCAAATCGGTAGCGTAGTAACGATTAGTACAATGTAACATTTTCACGTGGAATTTTCTTCGTTTTTCTATTAAGAAGAGTAATTTTACTACTCACTCGGTTCTAGTCAATGATATTAACACGAAAGAAATCATTTCTCTATGCTGATAACAGTTGTTGGAAGCAATGCAATGCATTGTTAATTTCATCTTAATTAATCCGAGTTCTGGTCTGATTCAAACGACCTTCCCTGACCAGCTCCATTTAATTCCATCGATCCCCAGCTTGCTCTCTTGTTCCACCCTCAACGAGTCTAATTCACTTAATTAAATACAGTTCCTGTTTACCCGGTGCTCTTTATTAATGGCCATTTACCGTTCAACTGTGCAATCAACTATCCATGTTCCATTGTCCTTCTGCAAATTCCACATCTGTTTTATATTGCTTTCAATAAATCAGTTTCAATTACCTCTAAACTGGAAGTGATCAAAGGAAGGCACAAAAAAAATTATATGCACTGATAAATTACCATTTGAAAGATACATTTTTTATGTGCTACGGTATCATCTAATTATTGGGTATGGGAATAAGTTGACTTGCAATTTGCAAACTTGCAAATTGTAATTTTTGGAAAATCATTTTTGCAGATCATTTAGTAAATCAATGCTTCTAATTGCTTGCAAAACATTTGGTAGAATTATAAAAAAGCTATACTGTTTTAAAGTGTTTTCAAATACTTTCGTGGCTCAATGTACATGATATTACAAAATGCCATTTTTGAAAATTTATTTCCCTTCATAATATAATCATATTTAAACGCATATTTGTTTACAATCGGGATCCGGTTAATCGGGGTCCTACTGTGCATTGCGGCAAGGGAGCGGTTTTACTTGATCTTTTCAAGAAGACAATGAAGAATTAGCAGAAGGCGGTCTTATGGAAAACGATATCGATTCGGCGATCGCTCGGCGTGCGGAACAGAGATCAAAGATCGCTGGATCGTTGCGGTGGTGTGTTGGTTGGCCACCGGCGGTGTAGGTGTAGGTGCACACGCGTCGGGCTCGTAGGTGTACCGCGTCGCGGTTTGCCGCGACGGCGTATACTGTTCTTGGCACAGTTTCTGACCATCTCCTATTGCGAGCGGACCGCGCGCGCTGGACCTAAGCGTGGTTTCGTTGCGTCTCAAGCTACAGAGACGCTCCTCTCTCTCTCTCTCTTTTCTCTTTTCTCTCGTCTCTTCTATCTCCTCTCGCCGTTCTACCGACACGTTCACCACCGGCGGAGTTTTCGCCAGCCGCAGCCGCAACACAACCGCCTCCGCCAGCAACCCTTCCCTTCCGTTTCCGGTCCGGTGCCACCGAAAAGTGAGTAGATCGGATCGGTTTCACCGTCGGTGAAACCCAACAGTCTTCTCGCGAGATCAAAAACGTAACGTCCTTTTTACAGTGAATTTCGATTTTAAGCTAAGGGTGCTTTCTCATTTTTCTTTACGGCTCCAGGTACTTTTTCACCTCTACATTTTAGAATTGTTAGAGTTTGTCTGTTGCTAGTGAATCTTGGTGAAAATTTTAATTTTTCAGCTACAAGGAAATATTTTGAGCGAAAATTGTTAGAGTTTGTTGGTTGCTAGTGAACGCTGATCAAAGTTTTTGAGCTGGAGGATCTGCTACTTCAGATTTTTTTCCATTTGGGAATTGTTAGAGTTTGTTTATTGCTACTGAAGCCTGGACAAAATTTAGTTTTTAAACAAAAAGGAAATATACTGTAAGGGTGCAAATTGTTAGAGTTTCCTGGTTGCTAGTGAACCCCCGGTGAAAATTTTAGTTTCTGAGCTGAAGGAGCACATCTGCGGCTCCATGCGCTTCTCCATTTTGGAACCGTTAGTGAATCTTGGTGAAAATTTCAATTTTTAAGAGTGACATATCCGAATATTGCGAATTACAATCATTCAGGTATCAGAGAAATCGTTCACAAAATTATTTACGAGTGCAATTAACACGAAACACGACTTCGGAGTGAACAAGCGCGTTTTGTGTATATTAGCCGAAATGGAAACATTTAGGAACCATCTGTTAATTGAATACACTCGGACTCGGACGCCATCGCGGACTTTTAACGAGCGTGACCAAAGCCGAAACTGCGAAACAGGAGTCGCCGCAACGGAAACGAAAAATAATCGAGGAGATGTGTTTACGCGAAAAGCCGTCAACCGGCAATAATTGTTTCTCTTACAATTGCTGCGAAAGCAAACACATTTCCGCGTCGAGTCGCGCGCCTGTTGCCAGCTTGCTCGTAAATATTTACGATCCGCCGATCGGTATTGTGAAATCGGACGCAATACTTTTGTTTCGTGTTTCCCGTTCCGGTGAAGTGTTGTATCTCATTGAGGAATTTTTGAAATTTTTATCCGTCGTATACAAACACTATTCAATTCGTATTACCAACAATATGTATTTTGAAAGGCTTATTTTCTGGCGAGAATCAAAGATACTTATCGGGAATACATATTGTTTGTAATATAAATTAAATAGTATTTGTATTCGATGGATGGAAATTAAAAAAATACGTGAATGATACGAGGACCATAGAATTGTTGTGTTGGAAGGTGTGATTTTATCGCGATTCTTCATACAAAAATTTGTTTACCTTTCGGTGAGAAAGTAATGTCTTTTTGGTACTTTTTATGTGCGGAACCGAAGCCAGATTAGATTTCTCAAGTGCATAAATCGAAGGAAATCGTTTGGCGTAAGTCCTTACAGATTCCGAATGAAATTCTTCGCATGAACCTGTTTAAAAAGCGTGAAATACGATGAACCTCGAGTTCACGACAGGAAAACTGTCTGCTATTATAGTAATTGACGATAATCGTCGGGAATTGTATAATCGACTGTGGCGTACGGTTGCTTCGACTCTCTCGCGTTACTCGACGCGCGCCAATAAATCTGCCATTAAAAATGCAATAAACATGTTGTGGAAATGGTAAAAATCATTTATTTCATCGGTGGCAGCGATAAATGCAGACCTTCAATTATAGCGAGATTGAAAAATTTAAAAGATGAAGAAGATTGAAAAATCTTCGTGTGTAAGACGCAAGGTTTTATAAGCTTGGAAGCGAAACCAGTAACGGACTCCGCTCGAGGAGATTTTTTAAACAATTATTAATTTAATGTGCAAGATAAACCTGTTCAGATTACCCGCGTCGAACCTACTGTGGAAAGTGTGCAGCACGAGGACGAGCGATAAAAATTACCGCCTGTGTTTATCATGCAAATAATTTGCAAAATTCCGTCGTTGGTGCCGCGAGCCCGTCAAGATAACCGTGAGCCGCCTCACACGTGTTCTGCAATAAAAAATCTGGGGAAACGGATCTTCCTCGGAAAAGAGATAAATCGAAACGCGGCGAAATCTTGCGTCCGTTCTCTTACCGTTTGCTTTTTGTTGCTTCTATTTTAAGTATTTCGTGTTATTAACGTGAAAGAATGCACCCGATGGCTGCAGAAATGTGTTCGAGAGAATATTTGATTTCTTTAAATTGTTTACACGGGTCTTGACTTCGATAAACAGATGACGACGGTGGAATACGAACGCGAGAGAGAAGAACAGCGAGAGGACAGCTGTGTGTTTCTCAAATAACTGAAATCGAGACCTTTGGTTCCCGTATCGTTCAAACTCTCGGGGATATCTTCAATGTTGCAACACTTTATTGCTGTTGGAAAGACGCTGCGAATGCGCGTTTATTTTCGCTTCGAGCTGTTGTACAGTTTACACAGATTTTTGTCATTAAAAAGTTCATAAAATATTTCATTCATCAACTTATTTTGATATATGGAAAAAAGATGAATGTATAAATGATAATCGATACGTAAGAAGAGACTATGTGTCGGATTCAAGAGATACTTATTTAAAAAATTCATAACATATTTAATTCATCAATTTATTTTGATATATGGAAAAGGTAAATATATACTGCAAATGATCATCAATACATAAGAAGAGATTAAATTTCTTATATAAGATATTTATTTGAAAAATTCAATGATTTCGACGATCACGTCAGACTTATTCATTGCTATACATTATAATTAGACTGCGGATTTTATGCATTTATGACAAAAATGGGTACGTACAATTTAAAACAGGGGAGGTATTAAAAAGATTTAATGCCGCCAGTGTATTAGTTTCGCCTTAATAAGATCATTAAAAGAAGAATGAATTTGTTATTTGTCTCCTGTGTCTTGCAATCAATGCAAACATTGTTTATTTTGCATAAAAATCCGCAGTCTAATTATAATATATGCACAGAAAAAATTATTAATCGAGCACAAGCGAGAAGCGTACTATGTACGAAAATAAGTACCGACAGGAAAAGAATGACATAAATGAACGGAAAAATGGAGACAATAGAAACGAAGAAGAATAGAGTGAGAGGAAAGGATGCGCAAGGTCAATGATGGACCGATTGCGGGTGTTTTACGGACGGCCGCGGCCCACAAAAATCGTGTGCAACCGGCGCGGCGCGGCACGGCGTGCAAGAAGATGGCACGCTGCTCCGAACACCGCGAAATGTAAAAGGAGGCCAGCCTCGCGATCGCGGCTGAACCATGACAACACGCACACATGCACAGAAATGCATGCACATGCTCCCCGCTGGCTGAGATGCACTTCTCGAACGTGGATCACGTGGATCACGTGGATCTCGTGGATCTCGACTCGCCGCGAACCTGCGTCGGAGTTTTGCAACATTTCTTCTGATTACTTCTTCGCGACTTCGTGCTTGATATTATGCAAACATTGCCATTCATCAGTCACTGTCATTCTATTAAATGTTTCTTCTTTTTATTACATAATGTTAAACATTTTTATCAGAACCATTAATAATTGCAGACGTTCATGCGAAATAAAAATTTCCTGCATCGATTATAAGCAAAAGACATTTCTTGCATAATTTAAAACAATAGAAAATGACGTATCAATATTTTTAAAAATATTTTACAATTTACTCAATTCTGCCTACTCGTTCTTCCCACAAGTGCATACAGTTCGCAGTCTACTAATAATTCTAAGTAATAAAAGAAAAATCGTTAATCGCCAAGTAATAGAATTCTCTTTCTCGATCCTCGGTGAACGAGGAAACCAATTACGAAAGCAGCGGCTCGCGATCGTGAATCGATATTCCGCGAGCGAAGTTGCACCTGACGCGGAGGCCGGGATGGATGCTGCACATATAAAAATCCTCGATAAAGATCTGAATCGGAAATTCCGATGGCGACTCACGATCCAGACCTGCTACGATCGGTCCGCGTTTCGTAGCGTAGGTGTCACGCGACCTTCCTCATACGTAGTCTCTTTGTGTTCGGGTTTTTTCTATCAAGTCGTTCAGCCTCGCTTAGAAAATTATGCTGCGGGTAGAAACGTTAACATTTTTATACGTGGACGTGCACTGTATTTTACTTGTCAATGTAGCAAACACAAGAATATTGTGAAGTTACATATTGTATCCTAAGTTACATACATTCATAAAAAAAGTGACACAGATCAAAATATATTTCTGAAATGAGTACTTTAATAACTGATGCACGTGACGAAATTAACACAGTATCTAAATAACAACAAAATTTACGTTTCTAAGTTGGTTATATACAGTAACAAGAAATTGGCAATTTCAGGTAATTTTCAAGAATGGCCCTTCTATAAAATTTCCTTTTCTTATCTTACAGTGGGTATAAAAAGTATTCGTATGCCCTTTAAAATAGAATAACTTTTTTATAATTGTACCAATCGACCTGACTTTTTTTATAATCAATTAGAAGCATTGGTTTACGAAATGATATGCAAGAAAGATTTTCCAAAAATTATAATGTACAAGGTTACATGCAAAAATAGAAAAGGCATTTTTTAGAACTTTTTTATTTGGGCTCTTAAAGAAAATTTAAAATATTTTGTACATGCTAAAAATTTCATCGGAATCGACTAACATAGAGCTACGAGCGGTTAGAAATTGTGAAAATCGTAGTTTTACACGACTTTTGACCATTTTCTGCTTCAAATCCACAGAATCGTACATCTTTCGATGCGTGTCGTTTTTTTCTGCGTCAACCGATTTCAATGAAATTTTTACTACAAAATATATATTTAAAATTTTCATTAAGAGCCCAAATAAAAAAGTTTTACAAATGCCTTTTTTATTTTTGCATGTAACCGTGTAAATAATAATTTTTGGAAAATCTCGTTTGCATATAATTTCGTAAACCAATGCTTCTAATTGATTATAAAAAAAAATCAGGTCGTTTGGCACAATTATAAAAATGTTATTCTGTTTCAAAGGGCGTACGAATCCTTCTTACACCCACTGTATGTCCCGGAATTGTCTAAGAAAAAGTTGGCAATCCTAATCCGCACGGTAACCGGATACGTTTCGTTCTATTAGGAATCAGGGAACGGTGGAATGTGAAATATTCGTTCGCGTGGCGTATCGATCGTGGCGTATACATATCTGTTCCACGGAAGGACAGCGCTCCGATTGAAGAAAGCAAAGTAACGAAGCCCGGTTTAAGTGGCCGATCCGCCCTTTTCCACGCTTCCGATTAGATGGCCCCATCTGGGTCAAGAATAATTAAACAGGCGGCGGCGCCGTAAACACGCGTGTCAAGTGGTTTTTCTATTTTTTCCGCCCAATGTTTAACCCACGTGGCTCGACTAAATTTAACGTGGGCTCCGATCGTTTCCGCTGCAATTCGACTCGCGTTTTTTTTCGAGTGGATTCTTCCTTTCCCTCGGAATTGTAAGAATTATCCGCGGTGCCATTTTTTCCTACTTTTCCCTTTCTTCAAGTTAACCAGTCGAATAGCTGTTTCTTTTTCAAGTGAGAAAATTGGGGGATCGTCATTCTTAATAACAAAGTTTCAGTCTTTATACGAGCGATGAAATGTTGATTCAGGTTGTCAAACATTATCGGTGTAAGCCACCGTCTGTGTACTTTGACTTCGAGACAGATCACGCTCTAGCTAATAATACACTGTCCTTACATCATTACATTGTAGTTTAGTCTGACGTTAACAGCGAACTTCTTCCACTTTTCATTTAATAAACTGTGGATTTCATTTTCACGAAAAAGAAAGGAAGGAAAAGTGAAATGTTTAAAAAAGTTTACCGAGAAACCATCAAGTACATCGAACTATTCTAAGAACAATAAAATATTAAAGAATGTATCAACGAGCAAGACACATTTCTGAACTCGAGGATTGTATGAAATTGGCACGATTCAAGGAAGCATGATGCATCGAAGGATTAACACTTAACAAATGACTATTTTCTACAGAAATGTGCATAACGTTGCACAAAATTAAACCAGCGACTCTCTGGAACGGGATAACTGAATCACGCGAGACCACACCTCGCCAACGCAAGGATAGAAAGCAAAGAATGTTGTCACGTTGTCCAGCGGTGAACAAGATGTCGACGTTGATCTCCATCATCCTATGACGCAACAAGCTTTTTGCAACACGGCGAGCAAACCGAGTCAAAGTGCATTCAGCTCGAACGACTTCCGACGGTATTCGTTCCTTGCATTTTCATTTGCCTGATAAATAGGACTCGGTGATTCGTAACGATACAAAGGCGGCCATGCGACCGTCGCGTCGTCAAGATATCGGAATCGTCGCGATTTTTCCACGGTTCCGCCTTTGACATGGGCCGACGGTTCACCTAAGCTGACCTAATTCGATGTATCATCGCCGCTTATAGACGGGCACGCTTAGTTGCGTGCTTATGTTGCTCCGTAATGCGACTTCAACTGCGTATCCAACTAACGAACGAGCACCGGTCGATGTTACTGCAATTCATAATTGTTTTTTAAAAGCACTGGGACATAAAAGAAATTGCCATTTCAATGCGATTAAAAATCCAGGAATCTTCGGATTGTATCAGGATCTTAGAGTACCTTGAGAACCTAGTAGTCTCTCAAAAGTTCCTATTTAATTCTGGAAACTTTCCATCGAAACTGTCCGATTATTTCTGTGTCCGGCGAAGATTTCTACGACGATAAACATCGACCAGTCTTTTTATTATGGGCGAAAGATTCGTGTCTCGCTGACAACAGGATAAATCAAGAATCCGTGGCGTTCGCCGGTGGCAATGTCAACCGACTGGTTGTCCACGGTGGACGGTGACGCGTTTCCTTTTTGCACGAGGTGAACGAGAGAAATCGGTGGATCGAGATGCGTTTCCTTATGGGGCCTGTCAGGCCTCGACGACGCTTCGTGCTCGCCATGACCGTCACGGTCACGCGTGTCGGCCGATCTCACGGCGATCTTCTTTTCCCAGTTGTCGTTCATCTCCGCATACCTTTTTCTAGCTTTTTGACCGTCGAAAAACACGTTTTCTCGACAAAATTTCATTACTCGAAAATTGTAGGTGATCATGATCATTTGTTTGACATTGGAGTGACCTTAAATGATCGGTTTCAGATTTTTTATTTTACGATTATTGAAATTTTATATGCGTTTTCGTGGGAATTGATTTAATACATTTTTTTAATTCCAGTAAGTATGTATTATTATATTGGGTTGGAACGAAAGTTCGCAGAGTTTGTAAATAAAAATTGAAAGCTAAAATTCAGATATTTATTCATAGATTTATTCAATAATTTATTTTCCATTCTGTTCTATTACTTTTTGCCATTTTCGAGGTAACTTCTCGTGTTATTGAATAAACATATGAATAAATACCTTAATTTCATCTTCGATTCTCAATTTGAAAACGCGAAAAACAATTTGATAAGAAGTTATAAATAAATCTAATCTCGTTAGTTTTATAATACAATAGACATCAGTTACTTTTGATAGTCGGTAGGTTTAGTGTTAATGGAAAGCTACGATCTCAAATTGGTGGCACACATTTTAAATCGGATCATTGTATTTGTTTGACTCTCTATTGAAAATCAAGGGGAACTGAAGCGTGACTCGCGTGGTCGTCTGGCCATGATCAGTAGTATCTACTAGCCGAGGGCAGACAAACGCTGCGGGCCACGCGAGCCTTGTAAGGGCCGAGGATTCAGGGCTACGGGTGACACAGCGGCCAATCGCGGAAGGTGAATTAACCGTGACTCCGATCCACGTCGAGCCTCGCTCCAGTTCTCTCGGTTTGCTCTCGTCTCAATTAATTAAGAACCGCTTAATTGCCGGCCGGCGATCCGCCGGATCAACCAGCTCGTTGTTCCGTGAAACGCGGATCAGCGCGGCGCGATCATTCGAAACGGAGAAAACACGGGAAGATGTCACTCCTGGGCGACGTGTTCACCAGCGAAAGCTGTGTTCTGTCGAGCGAGTCGATTATAAGAGATTGTTACGTCTCGTTCGATCGATTTGTACGAGAAATTGTTCAACAAGGTCGTCAGATTTTCCAGGAAGTGAAAATCAATTTACAAAAGGAACTGCTAAAGGATAACGTAGACCTTTCCAGGAACTAAGGAACTAATTATACAAGGCATTGTTAAAAGAGGACGCACATTCATTTTCACATCAATTCTGTACATTGTCTATTGTTTAAAAAATTCGTGAATAATTATCAAAGGATGCAGGGTTGATTAGAAATTGTGTTATAAATTGTAAACTGTTTTCAAGTGTTCATAGTTGAAGCATTCACGAGAAATAAGATGAAAATTCGGCCAGGAACTTGCTACAACCGTTTGATAAATATTTGTAAAATCCGAAGATATATGTATTATTTATTTATATTATTATATCATGAATAACGAGCAATTTTTTATCGAACACATTGTTGTATTAAATACTAAATTGAGCTGAGAGAATTCTCTCGGGCAAGTTATTTAAAGATTTTTTTAGTTGAGATTTTAACAATATTAATAATGTTAACAAGCCTGTAATTTTCTGTTTAATTTCTCCTTACGCTGAAGATGCAGGCATGTTATTTGAAAATTCATTTAGTACTCGAACGAATTGTTCTCTAACATTTTATTCATCCCAGTGTAACCGCATAAAACTTCGTTTCTCCGCAAATGTTTGTGGCACAAGGGTGTTCCCTGGCATTCGCGAGGCCGGATACAGCCATCCGGAGGAATAATAAACGCAGAAGGGAAGGTCAGCGACGGGGAGACAGAAACTGCTCTGAACAAGTTAAAATAGACGCCGGGCCACCTATGCCAATGACCCATATTCCCTCTATTCTCGGCGTGATGCGAATCAAACGGCGCCATTTAATGCCACCGTGCCCGCGAATGTGGAATTCGCGCTCATTTCTCACTCGTTAGGCTTCTTTTTCCTTCTTGTTCAGAAAAATTGATCCTGACTTATCCCTTTACACTTTTCAACTACTTTTACTTCCACCTCGTTGACAATTTTTGTTTGATGTCGATGCAGACAATTTTTTAATTTTATTTAAAGATAAGTAGTCTAAGAAAGTAGTCTACCACGAATACGTTAAATAGATTTTCTGGCTGTCTAGTGCGACTGTAAAGAATTGTAATCGCGAGCCACGTACACTACTGTGCAAAAGAAAGAAGTACCCAGTGCAATTATAAGTAGACCAAGGATCTTCATGTATTTATGAAGAAATCGATTCGGTGAAATATACAACAGTAAGAGATTAAAACATTCGAGACTGTTGTAATGTTGCTTTTAATGTAATAATCAATTTTTACATTATTTCTGCTTCCCACAATCAATGCAAAACATTTTTAGTTTGCATAAAGATCCGCAGTCTAATTATATGATATAATAACAAACAATATCTTTATGTAGAAGTTATAACACGTAATATTCTCAGAACTATTCAATTAAACAGCGGAATCCTTCGTCAAAACTTACTGTGTTCGTATTTGATTTGTTACGCTTTTCTATTAAATATGGCCGGATGCTTGTTTCTTTTGCACAGTAGCGTATACCTTGAAAACGACGCGTTGCTAGCGATCGAATCGAGTATTGTGCCTTCGAAGCGTTCTCATTTGCATACCGAGTAATTTTTAGACATTTCTGCGTCGTGTACCGCCTGAAATAAAAATGAGTAAGGTGAACGACGCGACGTCAGCGTCGACGTAACGACACGACATGCTAATGCGATGATTACGCCATTGAAACGGGCGAACGATCTGCTCGAGGGCTTAAAGTGCGTTCGCGAAGTAAACACGGGACGCGGAAATATAACACGAATTACGAATTACGTAAAAAACTTCTTTGATCTTTGTCCTGTACTTTCATTTTATCTTCTGTTTTTCGTCAACCGTTGCAGAGAAATGAAAAAGGAAATGACTTTGGTGAACGAGGAAAATGAATAAATTGAAAACGAGTGTAATTTTATCCCATCAATTATAAAGTCGCATTTTTTAGACACGGGAATTGAGAGATTTAAGTTTGATACTACTTTTAGCAAGATCAAGATTTCTCTGACCGCATGGTGAATGTAGATCGCAAATAAATAGACAATGATCTTTTAAAAGGAATGAGGGATCGATCGTTGATCGGTTTTAAAAATACTCGAGCACTCGGCTTCTAAATCTACTCGTGATCCAAATTCTATCTTGATCTCTATCCTGTTTTCTCTCCGGAGGATCTGTTGAGCGATAAAAAACTTCGAGTTCTTGTTGTTTGATTTCTTTTCAAATGTTCATAATTGTTTTTTTTCAGAATGCAGCTGGCGTCGTGCTGTAGATGTTACTCGCTGAAAGCGGGTACAGTATTCACCGGAGTCCTTGGCATAGTGAGTACATCTAGTTTGACTGATTCAACACGATCATAATGTTTTTCTTCAACCATTTTAATAATTTCTTCTTTGCTGTCGTTCAGATCCTCTCGATCATCTCGTTGATCATGATCTTCACTCTGAACGTAGAATGGAAGACGATACTGATCGACGTACTGGACCAGAGTATCGTCAAGATCATTTTCGCGATAAATCTGTGCATGACGATCCTGATCTCAACGTTACTCATCGTCGGCGTTTTCAGAGTAAGGAGAAATCGCAATTGCATAATCAATGGCAACCTTGCGTGTACCATGAAACGGAAATCACAAAAGCATAATGTCACTTTCTCAATGCCAACATTAAGGAATACATTCATGTTTATAGAAAAACACGTTTATGATGCTGCCGTGGGTGGTTCTGGGTATCATCCTAGCGATTGGACTGCTGATCAGCGTGATCTACACGTCCATCATGTTCTTCGTGAATCATGAAACCATAAATGGTATTCTGTGGCTCATAATCGGCCTCATAGCTGTCGGTGAGTACCTCCATCCGAATGAACCTTCATTTCAAATTTAACCTTCATCCGAATAAACCATCACTTCTTACATTGATTAAAATAACACGGTCCAACAAATTTCAACTATTTTTTGAGATTTCGATCCTCACTATGCAATTCTTATAGAGTTTTTTGCGCTGATTCCGAATCTGTCCTTAATTTTTCTCCTAGACGCACGGTTTTTGAGAAATTCGAGTTTGAAAAAATGACCTATTTCCTGAAAAAAGGAGTCTACCCCCTTATTTTTAGAGCTGGCACTTTTTTACACCAAGTGAGAGATTAAATTGTTTTCCAACCCCGTGCCCTACAATATCGAGTCAGACACGTGATGAAAATTCTGAACAGAGTCTAATAAACATGTATGTTATTCATTTTCTTTAAATCGAAATAAAGTTCTATTTTGGTTTTATTAATGTACATCTATTAGAGAACATATATAGCATACAATAAATATACATTTTCTTCTTTCTTTGAAATTACGAACTAAAAAAAAGTTCTAACTACTGAAACCGTAAAAGAGATCGTAGTGCAATGGGTTGACGAAAGTAATAGACACGAAAAGATGTTTAAAAAGTAAAGCTACCTATTTGATCTTAATCTTTCAATTTAATCTTTAAATCAAATACTTCCTTTTTCCAGTGATCTACACGTATCTGTGGCTGGTGGTGTTCAGCTACTTCCAGCAGCTGAAGTACGACAAGCTGAACAGCAGGATGGGTCCCTACGGCAGGCCGTACAATTACCGACGACCTTGAAAAGGACCGTGGCAGAGTATCATGTGACAAGAACGATCGGGAAGACTCGTATCCCCCGGAGGAATTAGACTGTTCTTAATCCACGATCAAGATTAACAGTGTAATTGCTTCGCAGAGGGGTCGCTTGAAGTTCAATCAGCGCAATCGCACCAAATCACGAGGCACCGCGGCTTCCCGTCAACGAGAGATTTGTCGAAAATCGTGTACCTAATCGTGTTTCGTGACGCAACACAACGCTAATCGCGAATGCTAGATTAGAACGTATTTATGGCACCGAGAGATTGCTCCCTCGAACGATTATCGGCGTCTACGAACTTTCACGATCATCTCTTACAGGGAGGCCAGGCCTTATTTTTACTATACACTTCAAATTTTGACAATTTATAATCCAAATGTCTCGGCTTTAAATCTGAACAATAATTCTAGAATTGAAGCATTGACATTTTACACGGAACAATGCAAACCCAGTTCTGTTACAAGGGAACAAAATGCAAGACTGCACAGAATTATAGTCTGTTTTTCGCGAGGAGAACAAAGACTTAATAAATACAATTTCTTTTGTTCGTTCAGTGAATAAAGTACCGCCCCAGTTGGAGATCGGAAGCACGGTAGGACCTCGATTTACCGGCTTTATCGAGAGATACAGAGCCCTGATAAATTAAGACCCGTGGGACGTAATTAAAATGTACGTTATATTCAAAAATTAATTTTTTTGTTTTTCAACATTTATTTTCTTTCATAATATAATCATATTTAAACACATATTTGTTAATCGAGGTCCTGCTGTATTGTCAATTTCTCAGAGAACAGGCTTCGTAATGCAATTATGATGTCTAGATTGCGGATCTTTATACAAAACAAAAAATGTCTGCATTGATTGCAAGACACAGAAGTCAAATATAGAAATTCCTTTCTTCTTTTAATTGTCTTATTTAGCTGAAATTAATACACTAATATGTCCTTAAATCTTCTTAATTCGTCCACTGCTTTAAATTTTACGTGTCCATTTTCGTCATAAATGCATAAAATCTGCAGACTAATGATGTCTGTTCATAGGGATACCGATTATCGTTCGAGGGCCTGTTCGACACGCATAATGTACAATAGAAGTTTTCACGAATCGCGCAAAGCACGAGTCTATTTTCCTTCGCTTTGAGAAACGACACCGCCGCGCGCCGTTGCACAGGGTTTCGGCGGTATCAAAATGGCGACGGCGATTCACTACGGGACGGGAATAGATTCCGTTTTCAAGGATAACGAAAATGTTAAGCGTATGCAAAAATATACGCGTTGCCTCACCGGCCGAGAACCAGTCTCTCCTACGCAAGGTTAACGACTGACTTATTTATTTCACTCCGTCATTTCCCGCCCCCCCCCCCACTTTTACACGCACGCTGACCCACGATTTGTAATTCGTTGTTACACCGTGTCGAGTAAATTATTTCTCGTTTTCAACGTCGTCCTGTCGATTTCTTTCTTCGCCCCAAGGACTCGACTGTATTCTTTTTCAACCCTTTCGCCACGAATTCGATCTTCAACCCTTCCAGATTCTTTTCCGAATCTACAGGCGAAAACTAACAGTGGCGAAAGGGTTAAAAAATGTAAAACGAGAGGATTTAGAATATTTTGTAGATAGAGAATTTAGATCAATTTTAAAGACCTGTTCACCGCATTGAAATTTATTATTTATAGTAGTACAGAGAGAATAAACTTTTCTATCCTGTTTCTATTTTAATACGTTTAACTTCGGTTTTCTTTTTTAATCAATTGTCTGAGGTAACCATTGATACAATGATGTTCATCGATAGGTTCATCGATAGATAAGTAGTTCATTTATAAAAGCGACAACGAAGCGACGACTCTTCGGAGACGTTCCAAGTCTGAATTAACGATTAAGAAGTGTTTCACATCGCCAACCACTGATATTTGAAGCTACTAATAAACGAGAAAGTACAAATGTTATATAAGTTTCTTTCTAAATAAACGAATTAATCGATCAACAAATAATTATACTCTGGTTTCTTCGGTGAAAGGGCCATCGTGAAAATTGCGAGACGGATTACTGGAGGTTTTAATGAACTATTTGATTGCGTTTTCTACGTTCTCACGAATGAACAATGAAAGAGTTGCCGCTGCGAGCCCAGTGGCATGGCTGTCGCAACCGAAGTCTGTTGGCGTTGAAGCTCTCCTTACCTTCCGAGGCTCACTTTCGAGGGACTTATTTCTGGAAGAACAGGATCGGACGGAAGAATAAATTAGAATTTTTATAAAACTGCTGGAACTTGCTTTACTGATAATCAGGGGTGTGCGAGGTCGGGAACACGAAAAATTTAGATTCTCTGGATTTATCGGGATTCTCGTAATATAATTTATTCTTTTTTTTATATATTCATAAATATATTATATATTCCATATAATATAATTAATTATTTAATCATTATACAAAACTCTTTTGAAAAATCATTATAGAAAATTCGGGGAACTCACACACCTACGCAGATAATATATTATCAGTGATAATTAATTAGACTGCGGATCTTTGTGCAAAATAAAAATTTTCTTCGTCCATTGCAAAATGCGGGCACCATATAAGAATTTCTTCCTATCTTTAACAATTGTCATAAATTGAAAGTAACGTATGGATGTACTGAAATCGTCCTAATGTTTTTACTGTTTTGAATTACATCCACCCATTTTTGTCATAAATGCATAAAATCCGCAGTCTAGTGATAATACTCACCCGAAGGAACTGAAACAACCACTGGGATGCGCCCACCCTAACAGCAATCGCTCAAAATGGCCGCCAGTGAACTCGAGGAAGCCTTCCATCCCGCACAGGAGAACTTCAAATACACGGAGAAAAATTACGTCACAAAGTAAGAAGACAAACCTTAGCCCACGGATTTTTATGCAACATTATTTCCCCCTTGGTTTTATCTTGTCTGCTCATAATAAGGGTGGACTCATATTGTTTGTTCCTTCTACCTTGTTCCATCATCAAGTCCGGTGTCTGGTAAGGAAATCCAGCTGCCTCGATGTCGGTTAAATCCTGAAGGATCGAGGAACAGTAGGAAGCTACCAAATCGGACGTGCGTATCGGCAGACCGTACTCGCACCTCAGCTAAAATAAACACAAAGAGAAAGTACTCTGCAAGACTGTTCCACCCCACATAAATTAACCCTTATAACAATAACCAGGCGAATACCTGGCTACTCGCTTTCAATTACTTTGTAAAACTTCTCTAACATTTTTGTTGACAACTGAAAAAATTATTGGAGATTGTCTTTGTGTGATCACTAGACTTCTGATAATCTGTGTGTGAAACCAGATCTGAACCAGATCACTCTTTCTTGAATGAGTTGGACACATTGACAATATTTTTCTTCTTCAATCATCTTGATTTTTCTCGTATTTTAAATTCCACCAGGCTATTTTACTATAAATCCATAAAATCCGCAGTCCAGTGATCACAGATTAATTTGCAACATTAAGTTGCAACGTCATTGAACACCGTAGAAAATTTTGGTTATTGACACAAGGGTTTTCGATATCGGATTCTTCGAACCGTCTTCGCCACTTGAACAATCAGCAGTCTGTGAGTCAAAGGATACCCTCTGGTTAAGTCCCGCCTCATTAAAATCTGATTGCACGTATCGGGCATTCGATAACGAGAATTCAGCCCGTTCGTAACGATTTCGCCGAGACAACGGTCGCTCTCTTCTTCCTTGGGCGTTCCTTGCATTATCAGATCGCCGATGTCTCGATAAGTTATGTCGGCCGTTGGGCTGCTTCTATCGACGCCGCCATCTTGCCAGAATATGGGTCGCAGCCACAGAACGGGATTATTCAACGTGTGGTGTACTGTAATCAGTTTCTTTTCTATATTTCATTGTGGTAATTGTCAACTGCACGGTGTAAATTATAAACTGATTTACACAATTGAATGTCCTTATTTTGCGGAACGAGAGTGTCCATCAGGTATCGTCTTGTCGAGTCGCAGAGCTTCAAAATTCTTGTTAACGTTTCCCAATATTTGTTTTCGAGCTGTTGCGCATTTTTGTGCATTAGCGTGGCCGCTATGTTTGCTGTCACAAGAACGTTATTTGTTTTATTCGTCTACCGTTTCATTGGTTTTCATATTTCAAATGTATTTCAAGGCAACAATTTTATCTTCGTTACCTTCGACGATAGTGATAGAGAAGGTGGCGTCGGTGTTCATTTGGTCTGGCCTCTCATGAATATAATCAACCACTTTCGTCAGCGCTGTCAGCTTGTCCTCTACGAAGCACACCGGTATGTATGTATAACAAATTATGAAACAAATCATGTTGGACATAAAAGAAGCAATGCATCAAGTTTCTCCAGTGTCAGTTGTTCAAACATTATTTTTTCATGTGAGCAGAGGCCAATCGATGCGAGAATTTCCTCATTCTCCAATCAATTTACTCGAACCATATCTAGTTTTATTTTTCTTAACACTAAACCTACCACTACCGGTCACATGACCGGCTCCAGATTGTTTATTTCACAATTATTGAAATTATAAAGATGCTTTCGTGGTAAATAATTAAATAAATACATTTAATAGCGGAGATATTATAATATGAACAGCAGAAAGTTCAAATAAATTTAATCTTGTTATTTTTATAAGGCATCATGTGTATCAGCTTGTTTTAGAGCTCGGTAGGTTCAGTGTTACGGGGTAGACTCATTTCATTCAATCATTCAGGTAGGTTCATTCAATCAAAATGTGGTTTCTCCGTTACCACGGGCGGAAAAATTTTTTTTTAACATACTACATATTATTTCCCGTAGATTTCTTCACGCTGATTTCAAATCTCGTCTGAAAAAGTCTACGACCTATGGTTTTTTCAAGAAATCGAAATTTTTTTATTATTTTTATTATATTTATTTTAAATTACTTTGCAAACTCTGAACTGTATGTTAAAGATCTAAAAAAATTATTTTTGTTTATTTAAAGTGATAAAATTAAAAATAGAAAAACATGCTGTCCAGGCATAGGGCACTTCACCTTACTCCCGTTAGATCGGGATTAGAGAAGCAACGACAATTCAACTGAAAATGTATCGATTGAAAATGTCCACGTCTCACCAAAATTGTCCGAGATCATTCTCCCACGAGCCCAAGGCGTGAATCCGCAGAGGAGCAAGATCGCCCAAGTGCCAGTGAGCCCTCGAAGTCCCTTCATCCGGGTTGTCTGCGATCCTGAAGAGCATCCTCGTGTTCCCGGCGACTTTATAGCAGCAGCCCCACCGCATGTGCCACGAGAACTTCACCAAATTGATAGGGAAAAGCGTGGCCTGTTCGTCACGCGCGCCGGAAGCACGACAGCCAGTTTTTCTTCATGATGCTCGACGTATCTAATCCTGGCTATCTGTCTCTCGAGGCTCGGAGAATCTCTCGGATCGAGGTTTTTCCCAACGAACCACTTGTGGGAGAGGTTCAGTTCCGAAGGGAAATAATCCTACCGTAGCTCTTCTACTTTGGCGTAAGTATAGGAGGTGTGAGAAAAGAAAATGAAGAGACCAGAGGCACGTATTTCTTAAAGAAGTTTATTCAGGATCCCCGATTGACACCTGCCGGAATTTATAGTAATGTTCTTACATCGAATTACATGGATTCTTCCAGTGAAATTTTCGTTGAAAAATGCGACGATCACCCCTCTCGATGCTTCTTACAACTAATCTTACGATATCAAGACGACGGTAGACGAATTTAGAAGCAATCCTGATGGAAAGGGTTCACATACTTCTCCGAAACGCAGCCGGTTAATCCGCGGCCTAATTTCACGCACTTCCCTATGGTCTTTCTGGTCTGAAAGAGGTATTCTCATTGAGAAAATATTCGAACCATTTCAAAATACTACTGTATCAATTTTGTTCCGTTGAAGTTATTAAAAAACGGAATGAATGCCCATGAATGTTTATAGTATTGTCATTACGATAATGTTCGAATTGAAAGTTCTGTTGACTGAAGCTCGCTAGCTTCAATCCACTCAATCAGTTCACTCATTCAATCCACTGATCGAATCACAAGCAACAATTCCTCTTTTCAGATTTATGTCATTCTAAAATAGTTGACGGTTGACATCAATCTGTTGGATATTTTTCAATTATTATGGCTTGACGCGGAACAAAATACTTACGACTTGATATTCTATCTCGCACAATCGAGCCCCACTATCATCCAAATTCTCCTGCATCGAATCAATCTGAAATACAAAAACCGGAAGGGTTGAAAATTCGCAGAAACGTCTTTTATAATTTAGTGAATAGATTGAACGTTCACCATATTGGGGAGATTGTGCGTCATAATTACAGGAGTTTGTACGTTGTTCGTCATCTCGTTCGACGCCATCGTTCTCGCCGCGAGGATCATTTTGTATTCCCAGAGAGTGATTAAAACGACGAAGTAGAGGAAGTTCGATGTCCTGGAATGAAAGTTTAATGAGAAGTCGGAACAGAGAACAGCGTTGGATCAACTGAAATAGCAAAGTTTGAAAATTGATAGAACGTAACTGACATGTTCGTGTTTAATATGAATTGCTGTCTGTAAAAGGGACGATAGAAATCTTTGAGAAACGGTATCGTACTGTTAGTGGTCCAAGTAGAGATGTCTTTTATATTGGTAGAGAAGCCAACCAATTACTCGTCAATTAAATAAGGGTTTCGTCCCTCTAGATGGGGACATCTAGATGGGGAATCGTATCAATTGGGACACGTTGTAATTAGGTCGAACTCGCAGTGATACCGTAGTCCGATGACCCGAAGATCGTTCTTACTAATAGCAGTAGTATGTTTGTTATAATTTACAATTCTGTCGTGTGCATATATTATCAGTGTACAGTAAAGTCGCGTTTACTGTCCAACAGCCTGTGTTCTGCACAGGTACTACATATATAGCACCTGTGATCGCATACCGGCATTATCTTTTTATGACTGCGTCTACCGCGCCGAAAGTTCAAAAGAAAGCCGAACGTAGAGAAGGACAGCAGTACAGTGGAGTGGGTAGGCATTGGACAGTAATCGTGTACCCGATCGCGGACAGTGTTCCGTTCTAAAACCCTCTGCGAAGGGACAAGCGCACGATCGTATTGCAGTAGAAATCCGGATTAAGTCCGAGTCTCTCTGAGCCAGTCAACATTCCGGTTACAAATGTTTAGAACATACAAACATTTTATGTATGAATCTACAACAAACAAATAAACACAATGTAATAAAAAGTATATCTGCGTTTATGTTTATCGAACCACCAATTTTCCCGCACCTCCGACTTGTGTCACAGAGTTACACTACTGATTTCCGAAAAAATTGACGCCCGTGTATCTTGTCATTGAGATGCACTACTGATTTGAAATTGCAAACGTAGCGACGTTGTCGTCGAGTTGCACTACTAAAATTCCGGATACCTCCTTCGCTATCATGTTCTCCTAATACTTTCTCAGTTTTCGAGGTTTTCGAAATTTTTCCGGCCGTCTGGCTTGTTGCTGAGTTGCACCACTTAATTTCAGAAATTTTCCTAGCGTCTGGCTTGTCGTTGAGTTGTACTACTGAATTTCGTGCCACCTCCTTCGCTATCATGTTCTCCTAATACAAAATTCAATTTTCAAAGTTTTCAAACATTTTGGTGTTTCCTGGATTTTGTATTAGGAGAACATGATAGTGAAGAAGGTGGCACGAAATTCAGTAGTGCAACTCAACGACAAGTCAGACAGTCGAAATTCTTCAAAAATTTTCGAAAATTAAGTTGTGTATTAGGAGAACATGATATCGAAGGAGGTGGCACGAAATTCAGCAGTACAACTCAACGACAAGTCAGACGGTCGAAAATTTTCGGAAAATCAGTAGTTCATCTCAACGTCATGCCAGAGAGCCAAAATTTTGCGAAAATCTAAAACGAATATTCTTCTAATACAAAACTTCATCTTTATGTAATTTGAGCAAGGTCTCTCTATCCATATCCTATCTATATTCAGGTACAGGATGGGGAAATAAGAACACATTAACTATTGTAACTAATATTCTTTATTTTCCACCAAAAATACTACAATACTGAATGTATATCGTAGTGAGATTAGAAGAAGGTCCCTTGCAGGAATTCGGCGACGTAGGTACGAATGCGCAGCCGATTGGATCAGGGATGATCCTGTATATGCTCGTCAATAATGCTCGTTTATGAAATATTTTTTATTAAGGTATCTTATATGAAATTTGCAGTAGGTATTCTTGATAAAATAATGCCTAAAATAATACTTTATTGACTTTATTGCATACAATATTTCGAGGAATTTTTTTAAAAGTTAGTGTGGGGGCAGCACTATATTGGCGGCACCGAAATCATCCCAATCCCAAGTGATTGCGAGGCGAGTGCAGGCGAGTGATCCCGAGCTTGAGCCGCGTGAGCACTCTCTTATTGTCTGTGGTTGTAATTACAAATTGTTTTGTAAATATTAAATAAGTACTTACATCATTCGATGCACACAACGAACAACAGATAACGCAATGGATATTTTAACAGTTCTACCGTTACTTTTATTTACTTTAATGGCAAGTACAGAAGTTACTACTTAACCTCTTATTTTTCACTATGTATTTACTTATAAACATGTATACGTGTTAAGATATTGCGTGGATAAAGCAGTATAATGACAGAATGAAATCTTTGTACTGTTTATTATATAGCATTACTTATGATCTTTATTAATATATACTGATAAAACATTTGCAGATGAATAGTGTAAGTAGCGAATTTTCAGCAGATGATTGTAAAAGCTTGGGCTTTAATAAAGCCAATTTACTTTGTTCTACGTGCGAAGAATTTAATAAACGTGGCTTATCAGAGATATGGCAAGTAGAACGTACATTATGATTGGAGAATTTTGGTTTGAATTTTCCACTGTATAATATAACACGTATTATTCCATTGTTCAGGGATAAATGCAAAGAATGTTGTCTAAAAGATGATGATTACGATGCATCTGGATCAAAACGTTATCCACGTGCTATTCTTGAAGTATGCACATGTAAATTTGGTGCATATCCACAAATTCAAGGTAAAAGAGAATCACATATATAAATTATATTGTCTTCGTTATTATATTGTATGATATAAGTTTTTGTTTTTTTCAGCTTTTATAAAAAGCGATAGACCTAGCAAATATAAGAACTTGCAAATAAAATACATCCGAGGCTTAGATCCAATTATTAAATTATTGGATGCTGACAACAAAGTTGAAGATATTTTAGACATTCACAAGTGGGATACAGATTCTGTGGACGAGTTCCTGGCTACCCATTTGTCTACGGATTAATATTGTTTATAACAACCAGTGCACTTGTATTCGATTAAATCACTGTATTTTAATTGTAAATAATAATTTTTCTACCTAATTTGTATCTGTATTTTGGTGACTTCGGTTATCAAATATTTTACAGGGAAGGTACAAAGTCCGATCCATTTTGAATATTATTTATTTTTATACTTTCTACAATACTGATGTAGAAGAATTGAATATTGGAATGAAAAGACTTTTAGATGATTTTTTAAAAATACGATGTCAATTTTTTATTATTCGATTGTTCTTGTAAACAACCATTGATCTATATGTTATTTCAGTGAAGTGAATAGCTTAGTTAATTAATACAAAGAAGTAATGATTGAGATACAGTAGGTGATCATAATCGTTTTATAATTTGATTTTCTGTAAATTAAGATATTATATAAAGGTAATAACATTAGGTATAAAGGTGAAGTGAAAATTATTATATATGAAAGTAAATGTTTCGACATTTTTATAAGGCAATCGACGAACTATTTGCATTTTCCATATATCAGTATTCTTTACAATACATCTTTGATCACATAAAACATACAGTCCTATAGCAAAATCCTATCGCGTTATCATAAGAACAATAAAATCATTATGATATACTGTATATAGACTTTGATTATACGTATTTTATTACACCAGACAACTGAATAAAATAATATTAATATCTTAATTTTATTGCAAGATACTTCGTATATTTCATTAACACATGTCTAATAGGAATGAATCTCATTTTTATAAATTTCATGGTATGGTTATTATTTTAAAAAACCATTGACATATTTCAAGTACTCGAATATTAACCGTATCTTCTGGTATGGAATAGTTACAAGATACACGAGAGTATAGCGTTTTCGTTTAATCTTCTCTGTTTCGAATCTACCCACAGTCTATTTCAGACTCTATGTACTACATACCATTGTAAGTGGTACATAATTAAAATCTTGTTTATCAAGTAAGCTTGGATAAATAATTGCTTCCTGCATATTTCCCATCGTACAGAAATACATGTGTACCATGTATGACTCGTAATAAATGTTATTTGAATATCGATGACTGGAAAATAGACGAAAATGGTGTAATCTAAAAACGGACTAAACAGTGTAATAACTACTTAATATATCCAAGCTTACTTTACTCTTAGGATAGGTACCTATTATCGTCGACCCCTTCGAGATCGCGGACTACCACGACCACGTGCAAAACCACCTCGTCCACGAGTTGGTTTCACTTGAGGACTCTGTTCTCTCTCTACTACTTTCGGAGGAGTTTTTTCTGGTTCGGCTGGCGGTTCCTTCTCATCGCCGTCATCAATTAAGTTTCCTATTTCTGCGTCATTGTCGTTGTCGATATCAGCCCACGCTTTGTCGGCTGGTGTCGTCTTTTTCTCTTGAGCGTTAGAGTCATTTTGAGTAGCTGGTTGGCTGTTGCTCTCGCCTTCGCGATGCTCTTCTTCCTCGGATTCAGCATCTGCCTCGAGGGGATCGTACTTTTCGTCCCCGTCTGCCTTCTTCTGTGCGTTCGCGTTCTCAGCGTCATTTTCTTGCGATTCCTGCTCTTCTCCGTTGTCTTTCTCCTCGGAATGAGCAATCTTACGTCGCTTCCAACCTCCCTCGTACTCTGTACTATTATCTGCAGCGTCCTCATTAGACTGTAAAAAATAAAACGATCGTTTTCAGTTATATTTTTTATTATGCTCCAATTAAATATCTTCATTGGAATTTGTCTCGATGAATATCATACCTCTTCTTTCTCTGTTGTTTTTTGTTCAGCACTCTCATTAGTAGACGTCAAAGATTTTACTTCTTGCACGAAATTTCGGTAATGAGTGATGCTGCGCAAATGAGCATTCATATCTTCTTCTAACATCATGAACCTTCGACATTTCTCACAGTAAAATCCTTGGACGTCTTTCACCATGGACTTCCCTATAATAATATACATAGTAAATAATACTGTGTTATTATTAGAAGAAATTAGAGGTGTGCGAGAACGGAAATACGTCGAGAATTTAATTCGCGCATGGGGACGGGTTCTCGAAAATTTTCAGGATTCCCGAGCATAGTAGAGTTCTCGAAGATATTCGAGAATTCTGAAATTTTCGCACACTCCTAGAAGATACGTTGAAGCTATATAAACATCCTCAGTGAAATTTACCGATGGAAATTTGGTTTTGACGGCAGTATTTGTAGGATGGTATTTTGAATTTCTTCTCAGCCAGATTCTCGGTGATGTCTGTTATATATTCTTGTTCTCCAACGGGCTCTTCTTCCTTTTCAGTTTTAATCTCAGTGCCGACGTCCTTCTCTTCATCTTCGGCAGTGCGCACTTCAGCTTCTCCTTTAGCCAGTTTGTCTGCAATGAAAAAGAAAGAGAATGTGCATTTAAACAGTACGTTATACATTGTTTATACGCCCGTATAATTTTCTGTGTGTGTGTTTCGCGTACCTTTTTTCTTATTTTTCCGCTGCTCTTCACATTGCACAGCATTCTTCATATGCGCGGGTGTTAAGCAATGTTCGTCGTACTCGATGCGCGACGGGAACTCTTTCAGGCAGGGGAAGCATCTTGGGTGCAAGAATGTCTTCAACTGTTGATGCTTGTCGCTCTTCCGATGCGTTGATAAAGTACCGTAAAAATTTAAGTCGCACATTGTACAGTACTCTCTAACGTTAAGGTCCACGGAAACCTAATAATAGCGATCGTAATTAGAATACATTCAACGAAGTAGTAGAAAATTTCAGTATTTTCATACACACTTTCTTTCCACGACGTTTCGAGTTAGTCAAGCTAAATTCACGCTGTTCTTCTGCTATTCTCAGCTCGTGCCTCATCAAGTCAACTTTCAATTTGTACATTTCGTCTAACTTCTCCATCATCAATTGATGTGCACGGCCTCTTAAATGATTCTCGAAGGACTAAAAGAATGATTAATTCATGAAACACACCGATGGAACGGGAAACGTTTACATATCCATGTTTCTCTGATTTTAATGAAACTTACATATCCATCCCACATGTGCTTATTACAAATGTGGCAGAACATATGGCTCATTGGAACCTCTGCGTAACGACTCTCAGCATGTCTAGCTTCGGATTTTTTGCCAGTCATCTTTGCGTCTTTCTCAGATGTAGACGCGTTCAGATCTTTTTCCGCTTCCTCGGTAGACGTTTTATCTGTTTTCTGTTCAGCATCGTCTTGAGACTTTTCATCGTCGTTGGACTTAGTAGCTTGCGCATTCTCCAACTCTTTCTTCTCGTTCTTCCAATCGCGTTTCTTTTCTTCAGACTCTTCGATGATTTCGCTAATATAGAAACAAATACACAATTTCTTTTGTAACTACAAGAAAATTGCGACCAGCCTTGTTGTAGTTTCTTTCTTTAAAGATGATTTAAATAATTAATATCTCTTCCATTTGTTTTAGTCATAGCACAGGTAAATAAAATTTGTAACATGGAAACTATAAAGAAAACTGGGCATGATATATGCATGTCTAGTGAAGATATCTGATTTGCCTGTTACATATTATGTACAATCTATACAATATATTGAATAATGTGTATAGTATGAAGAATACATCGGGATATATTCTTTCTGTAATTATAGAATATTACGTGTTACGAAATTGTAGAAATTCTAACTAAAATTTGTAATATGAGTCGAGTTTCATCAACAATGGGGGAGGGAGAGAGAATATATAACATACTCTAAATGGATACACGTGTATATACATAAATCTGTATGTATTCTTTTAAAAAGTCAGTTTAGAAAAGGGGCGCAATGTTGATATTTATAGAATAATATACCGTATGCACGTAAGAAGCACCGTGCATACAAAGACAGGTGATAGAATGAGAACTTACTGAAGTTTGAAGAAACTATTCACAATCACCAGGAGCTTACCTTTTCACAACAGGTGCTTCTGCTTTTTCATTATCAGAGGTCTTAACGTCCTGCTGTTCCTTTTTGGCAGTCTGATTTTGTTTAGAGGCAGGAATTGGTTTAGAAGATTTATCGTTGCGATGCTGAGTTTGGTTTCCATTCATACGCTGACTGCCAGACTGGGGTGCACGAGATTGTTGTGCAGATGGACCACGTCGCCCAGCAGGGCCATCACGGGCGCGATTGCCCATCTAGTCATGTAGGTCAAATGACCAAACCGTCATGAGAAGTATCTGATGTAATTGCGATTCTTTCACGAATCGAATTCGGTCTTTACAACCTCTAGGATTGTTGATGGGAGAAAAATATTCTACACGATTTGGAAGCAGGACGTATATATCGGTGTTTCAATGAACACCAAAAGGTCAGTATTTTCTTCCACGCTTTCGTGGAGGGGGGAAAAAAGGAAAATAGTAAGTAGATAATTGAAGATGCTCACAATCATGGCATCGTCTAACTTTGCACAGGCAATGATCGTACAGATCATAAGATATGATATTTATAAAACGCATATACATCATTTCCTTTGAACATAGTTCGATAAAGCTGAATGAAAAATAATCAACAAGAAGAAGACATTAAAACGGTCAAAAATGCAGCTTGCAATCAATATTTTTGAGTAAACAATTTCCATCAGTCTCAACTGTAATGATGAATAGAAGACTTGGATGGAATATCTAAATGAACCAAGTCAGAGGGAAACCGTATCTGCTTGTCATCGTTGAAATTTTACCGCACAAAACCACACAGTTAACATCCACTACTAAAAATGAGAAACTGTATTCTGAAATCAATACACGTCTCGTTACCGTGTTCTATAATGAAATAACATTGCGATGGCAATTAAATACTCCTACAGAAATCATATATGGCAAAATCTGTATATATATCTCATTATACTTCACAGGGTAGCCATGTAGTAAC
This sequence comes from Lasioglossum oenotherae, assembly GCA_028455765.1. Lineage (NCBI taxonomy): Eukaryota > Metazoa > Arthropoda > Insecta > Hymenoptera > Halictidae > Lasioglossum > Lasioglossum oenotherae. The sequence goes on along the minus strand of CM052294.1, from coordinate 2,745,532 downwards.
TTATCCACTGACTGAAAGCCTCATTAATGAATCGATCAATGAACATAAAGAAGGAGAATTAATATATTTTCTTCTTAAGAATTGGTGTTGTTGATGTAAAAACAAGAGTGTAGACTGAAAATTGCCCTTTTGCAATTTCTATTACAAATGATGTTTATACAATAGAATGATAACTGTTGTATAATCATACCTTGTTATATGGTTGGGGCCGTTGATTCTTCATCGGGTGTCTTATAGGCCGATCATTGAACCGTCCAGATTGAAAGTTTTGCTGATTTGGGAAATTTGGCCCTGGTCCAGAAAAATTATTACCCAGACTAAGGAGCGATGGTACCTGCTGTAGACGTACAGTTATGTATATATGTAATTTTTCATACTAATAATTAGACTGCAGATCTTTATGTGTTTATGGCATACAAAAATTTTTTTTAAGCATTAGAATACAAAACTCAATTGAATTTGGTATGATATTTTCATTGACAATAACATTCTATTTGATTCCACTTTCTTAAAGATTCAATTATAAAATTTAACATCCGCAGTCTACTAATAATTATAAAGAAATCAACTGTTTTAGTGCTATGTAGTGCGAAAACGGTTCAGAGAACAGCACAATCTCAATGTACTTGGCATTTATCGATATGCTTTTTGAAAGAACCCCTAGCACTAGAACAGTTAATATATTATCTAAATAATGAAGCGAGAGAGAGAAAGGTTTTACCTGTTGCTGAACATCTTGTTGGTTGCGAAGTAAATTTGTGAGGAGATTACTGGCTATTGCTAACTGTGCTTGGGGTGATGCTAAAGACAGATTATTGCTTGGAGTCGGTAAGATTCCTCTGCCAGGCATCATTCCTCCTTCCCATGGATTCATTCCTCCGCTTCCACCTCCTCCACCTCCTCCTCCCATTCCACCACCCATATTGCCACCCATGCCTCCTCCGCCACCCATGTTTCCAACTCTTCCGCCACCACCGCCGCCGCCACCACCTGCACCACCTCCTCCTCGGTTATTGAAGCTTCGATTCCCGAAGGAATCGCGTTTTATTCCTCGATTAAATGACATACCTGAAAGAATTTATTCAAAGTTAATACTTTCAAAGTGAATGTAATTGCACCTGTGTATTGTATTGATTACATTTATACATTATAATTCTCACTTTTAAAAATATTTTGAAACAAGCGGCTTTGATTAAAAACGTGTTATCCCCTCATCGTTCTCGATCTCACAAGACTTTAACAAAAAATTTTCATTTATAAATGGAGTACGAATGGGCGTCTATTTCCAATACGAGAATTCAGCTAAATCTCGGCAATTATACCACCCAAATTCTACTTATATAACAAAAAAATGTATAACAATGCGTAGTGCATTTAATAGAGATAGAAAGGAGGACCTGATACAACAGAAAGGAAACAAATAATTTTGACTTTGTCGCTTGGTAATTTTTCAGAGCAAATGACGCTGTACAATGTGACTAAATAACTGAACAATTTCCGCGAAGCTCAGTACCGAGGAATTTTTCTTTTACACTTTCACAAAACTGTTCAACAACGTTTTGCAATAGCTGTTCTAACAAATCTTATCACTGAAAATCAATTATAAATGTCTACTTACTGAAGAAATAGCGAACTTGAGCTCGGCACAAGAAAATGAGGCAACACGGGAACGCTCAAGGAAATGGAGTCACTAATGTAAGCGTCTATCACGGACGAAGGCGGCATCCAAAATGGTCGACAATGGTCGACTCTGTCAAGGAACTCTATTTCTGATTGGTCTAACGTATCAAGGAATTCTGTGTCGGATTGGCTTCTGATTGGCTAGTTCGCATTTTCATATTTATGTAAATATAAACAAAGTAAGTATTTATTCAAATTTTACTCGCTTAAAAAAAAAATGATTAAAAATCATATATAATGTAGAACTAATACATTATACATAAATGTTGAATTTTTTTCACGCAAGAAAAAAATGTATCGAACATTATTCAAATTCAAACTATATACATGTTCATCAATGTTCATACAGAATACAGCAGCTGTAGATGAACATAATAGAATTACACGTGCAAATCATAATCAGCGCCCAGGCATTTGTAATTTTACAGTAACTTTGAATAAGTAAATACTGAAAGTGTTGAAACTTTCTTAACAATTCGTTGAATAATGTTATTAAAGTATTTATACTAAAATTGAGGTATGTACAATTACATATCATTTTGCTTGTGACCGTTTACCGGTAACCGTCGGTGTTGAAAAACATGACACCATTTATTTAACGAACAGTTTTATTTTTGAAATATTTTCAGGAAATAAGTATTCAATTTAATTATAATATATAATGTCAAATCAAAGATCAGTTTCCTGTGGTCTCGACTTCTGTGCTGTGCCAGACCTTAATAGCTGTCTTTTTACAGCAAACTCGTCCAAGTAAGTTAACGAAAACAGTATCTACATATAGTAAACGTTACAATTATATCGTTTTATTAATCGCTTGAAAATTTTACAGGTATGATTTCGTATTTGTTCCACTTATTCATCCTTTGTACAAAAGGGAATTCATTTCTGGTGCTGCGAAAGACCGCGTCGGTCCTTTTACCAGACCAGACATAGTACTATGTAGCTCTGGTAAGCGAATGAAGGTGGTAAACTCGTTTCCAGGATTACAATGGTGCGGGATACGCCTACTCATTTCTTGATAATGCAAAAATGGGGTTTTTCAGTAGCCAAAAGTGCTAGATAAAAGATCAATCTAGGCTGTCCTATTTTATATTTATATAAAAGTCCTATTTTTACATTTACGAGGCATAATTTGCATTATTCATAAAGTGAATTACAACAAATTGGAGCAAAATAGAAATTCATTTCCTTTCTTAATATGCTTAATAGGTTGAAAATAATATAACTGTCCATTCATAAAGTTGTGACAGCTACAATCCAGGAAATTTCTCTAGGAAAAACCCAATCTTTGCATTATCGAGAAATGAGAAGGCACATCCCGCACCCTTGTAATCCTGGAAATGAGTCTACCTCCTTAATAAGTACGCTCACCGTCGCAAGAAGTTAATTATGATTTAATTTGCAGATTGGAATCATTTAATCATCGGTAAGCTATCGCAATACATTAAAGTCGATTCAAAAAATCCTATTATAAAGAGAAACAGCGAAGAGACTTTAAATCAAGAAATAGCATTGGCAAGACACTTGGGGCTCGTAGGAATCACTTTTAGATTGATGGGTGGAATAGAACGTAATGCAAATTTGGCTAGAATTATCTGTGATAAAGTCTCGAGCGCGTGTACTTTGCAGGTACGTACATTCATTAGGTTTACAACTTATATGCTTTATAATATGCAGCATTTTTGAATTTCATTGTAGGTCTGGATACAAGTACCTATGGAAAATCCAATTAAACAAGCTTATTCTTATAGAAACGAAGCGTATTATTTGATAGAAAGCCCATGGGAATGGTGGAACGCCTTTAGAATAGTATGCGATTACGACAGAAAGATAGGTGTTGCATTAATTGTAAGCCATGATCTTCCTGAACAAGAAGAGGTACATTATTATATTGTTTCCTGTACACGGAGTGTTCTATTTAATTTAAGTATCTCGAATATATTCGAGGTGCTGGAATTTTGTTAATTAAAGTTTAATTTGAGTTGACTTGTTTGCAAGATTGATAGGTGGCTAGGAGAACCAGTCAAATGTTTGATCGTACCTACTACATTATTTATCACAAACAAAAAAGGATATCCTGTTTTGAGCAAGGCCCATCAAACATTGATAAAGAAATTTTCAGTGTTGGAAGTACAATTTGTACTCACGGGAGCGAATCGTCATCAAAATATTAGTCACTATCACAATTACTTGGAGTACTTATGGAAGGTAAACGATTCGCGAGCAGTTTTTACTATTTAATTTTATTTTAATTTGCCCACCTGAGCTGAAACATTGTTTATAGAGTTGTCAAGTGAATGGTCCAGTAGAAAGATTTGCTCGTGGATACGAAGATTACTTACAATGTCCCCTGCAACCGCTAATGGATAATCTAGAATCTCAAACGTACGAAATATTTGAAAAAGATCCTGTTAAATATACGCAGTACCAAGCAGCTATTCATCAAGCAATTCTCGGAATCGCGAGCAAAATGAATAATAAGGATGAGAAAATGTAATATACAATGTATATATCATGAGCACGTATAAAAAATTGTGAGGATAAATACGAAAATATGTTTTTAATTGTAGAGTAATTATGGTGGTCGGTGCCGGGAGAGGACCACTTGTTTTTGCATCGCTAAATGCCGCGGAAATGGCAAAAAAGGAGATCAAAGTATACGCTGTAGAAAAGAATCCTAACGCAGTATTAACGTAAAACATTAATTGTTACAAATTATTCATTGTTAACGCAGTCGGAAGATATTTACGTTTTCTTACGTATAGATTGCAGGCACTTGAGAGAGATATGTGGGGAGACAAAGTGTCGGTAGTGTCGTGTGATATGAGAGAATGGGTTGCGCCCGAGAAAGCTGATATTCTAGTGTCCGAATTACTTGGTTCTTTTGGTGACAATGAACTATCACCGGAATGTTTGGACGGAGTTCAAAAATTCCTGAAAGGTATACCTTTACTATATTACTGTATTTACTACATGTACTCTACTGTGCAAAAGAAAGAAGCATCCAGTATAATTAGAAGATATAACGACAAACAATATCTTTATGTAGAAATTGTATTGTACAATGATTGATTTATTGCATTTAAAGTATTACATAATGCGCAATAACATATGTATATATTCTCAGAACTTCGATTAAACAGCGGAATCCTTTTTCAAAACTGTGTTCTTATTTGATTTTTTACGCTTTTCTATTAAATATGGCCGGGTGCTTCTTTCTTTTGCACAGCAGTGTATATTTGAATATCGTATAATTATGACAAACTATTCAACTATGTTAGACGATGGCATAAGCATACCGTGCAAATATACATCTTACATTGCTCCTGTACAATCTTCAAAGCTGTATAACGAAGTAAGAAATTGCAAAGACAAAGACAAACATCCATTGGCACATTTTGAAACATCATATGTAGTTCACCTGCAAAACAAGTATGATATTGCAATACCAAAACCATTGTTTACATTTACACATCCAAACAAAGGTAGGCAACAGTTCTGTTCTGTTCGTTACGAACTTTCATTATTGGTATTATTGGTATTAACACTAATTTCAGAGACCACGATTGATAACACACGATACGAGATTAAAACGTTCGACGTACAACAAAATTCTGTGCTACACGGCTTTTCTGGATATTTCGTTGCAGTTTTATACAAAGATATTACGCTGAGTATAGAACCGAGCACACGTAGTCCGAAAATGTTCAGTTGGTTTCCTATATTCTTCCCAATTAGGGTAATGAAAGAATTTTAAATACATATAAAATAAATAATATAGTATTTAATTTGATTTCTTCTCACAGGAACCAGTGCAGGTGAAAGCAGGCGAGGAAATAACTGTTCACTTTTGGCGTCAGTGTAGCAGTAAAAATGTCTGGTACGAATGGTGCATCAGTAAGCCCATTTCAGGAGCTATCCATAATCCTGGAGGACGTTCTTATACTATAGGTTTATAATTTAGTATATTTCTCGAACATTATCTCGAAATTTCACTGAAACATCTTTGTAATGAATTTCTCCGAAGAATTCCGCGAATAAGTTCCTTACACGCGAAATGTAACTTTATTTGGACTTTTGTATCATTTTTTTCATAATTTAAATAAATAATATCTTTATAAAAGTTACGGAACACATGTAGAAATATTAAAGTACCTTTTTATCAAAAAGAATATATGTGTATAATTTAAAAAATTGCGATATATTTATGAAAGCAGTGGTCACAAATTCGTTGTCGCGCGGATAAAAATAGAAATTTGGTCCAGAATATAATACATGGAGATAATTCAATAAATGGTGATCTTAGAATAGAGATTCACGATTTTCCTCGTGAATTATTCACATTGAACCTGGAGGTCACCGATACTCTACAATCCTGATAACATAAATTACAAGTTATCTCCCAAGTGTGTTTCTACTGACCTTTTAACCTCACGTGATTTCAATAACATTAAATATTTTCCGAAGCTGTTGGAAACCTGGCATCTGCTGCATTAAAAGTAAAACAACTAATTTTCTATTTAAATACATATTAAATACATTGAATACGTTAAGTGAGCATTTTTCTAGATTTCTTAGGTTTCTTTGCTAGATTTTTATTTTTGAATAATGTTCATTCTCGTGTTAAGGATTTTCTATATTCATATCAATCAATTTTATTAACGAATTGCATATATCTCAATATGTACATCCAAGTTTTAATGATCATAAAAATTGGACAACGTTGATTATTTAAGGTTCTCGTTTCGGACGGCTATTTTATTGTTAAGTAATTACATAGGCGGTAGTATATTTGTTTCGCGTTAACGGAGGCTTATGCGGTGATGAAATATGTTCTATGAGATAAAAAAGGTTGATAATTTAAGAAACACATGCCGAGTTTCATACGCATCATTCAATCATTCATTCGTATCGCGCCTTTCTGTTCGGTCCGTTACGGAAAAGTTAGGAACTCTGTCAAGGACAGCACATTGCAGACGACACGATTGCAATAAGGTTAAGTTTTCGGAGCTGATCGGAATTTATACCTGATCAATTATAGAATAGAAATGGCAAAACTGGTCGCACAAATGACTAAATGTACCGTGCAGACATTTTCGTGTGCTTCAAGGACAAGTTTATTCACACATCCTGTTTCAAGGGTATCCATACAACTCTCACGTTCTATTGCTACTACTAGACGTTTAAACGCCGGTAAGTTTGAAAACAAATTTGATAAAAAAACACTCACTGACAATAAGAAAATTTTAATAGCAAACGTAACCAGAGTTGGGGTTTGTTCTGTTAGAATGTTTTATTTAATCGTTTGATCAACATTTCCAATAAAAAAAGAATGAGTCGATAGATGATATTAATTGTTAACCATCAATAGTTGACTAGTAGAGCATTAATCGTTAATGGTATTTGAATATTGCCCAATTCTCTGCATATAACACATAAGAATAACTTGTACTTGTAAAATGATACTTCATTTAGTATATATCATACAGATTTCATTTTTATTTAATTGATCTTAGAAAACATTAAGTATTTGTGTATGATTTATATACGTTCGATAGCCTGCATTTATAAATGTTATATAATATGAAATTTTCAATTTTTAGAAAGGCTATACGCGAAAACACACGAGTGGATCAGCATTGATGGTAAAATAGGAACAGTTGGAATATCCAGTCACGCGCAAGAATCATTGGGTGATATTGTGTACGCTCAGCTTCCAGATGTTGGATCTATAATAGAAAAAGATGGTCAGAACAATCATAAATATGTATTTTTAAAAATAAGACACACCGTTTGTTATCTTGGTCCACCTATTTAACAAAATGAAATTTTTACAGCCGAATGTGGAGCATTAGAATCGGTGAAAGCTGCTTCTGAACTATATAGTCTGGTCAGTGGAAAGATAATAGAAAAAAATGAAGCGGTTGAAAAAACACCTGGCTTAGTTAATTCATCATGTTATGACAAAGGATGGCTGTTCAAAATAGAATTAACTAATCTAGATGAACTCAAAAGACTACTGAATGAAGAAGCTTATAAACAATATCTAAAATCTGACGAGCATTAAGCATCTTTGGCTGTAAATCTATACAAAGTTATGCTTTAGTAGTAGTTTAATTGTCTCTATTAGTAATACTTTAATCTATTACGAATATGAAAAGAGGATTTTTATTTATTTTAAAACATGAAGTAACAAACACTTGTTTACACGTTGATAAAACGATGTTTCATCATAGAAACGTAAAACATTGAGAAATTTGAACGTTTTAAAATTAATCGTGTGATCGAATGAAAAAAGAAATAAAAAACATGATGAGATGGAATAAGATGGAATTTAAATTACGAAAGTATTTATAAAATAAACGTATCTCGTATACTTCGGTAGAAAACATATTATATTTGTGAGCCATGCAAAGGCATATAATTTTCTATGTAAGATTAGGCGAATGTGCTTAATGCGATACATGAGGTGTAACATATGAACATTATGAATTAAGAATATGAAGCTGAGTGCAGTAGTTAGTTGATTTCTTTATTAACCACTGTGCATTTTTTCTTCTTCTTGTTATCATATTTGTACAAAGCAAACAAATGTTTTAGTATACATGTTATTCGATATACGAATGACACCGTTGTTGTTACAAATTATAGTAAACTTTGTGTTGTACACAAACGCATTTAAATTATAATAACATGTGTATATAAAAAAAGAACGATTGAATGTTTTCAAATACTATTTGTAAATTTCTGAAAATTGTCTGCTTAATAATTTACATAGTACCATCCTTTACCCTCCTTTCGAAATCTATCGTTACGTCTCATGGATATTGTACATATTTTACAATAATACCAAAGACAAGGAGTGCAATAAGGGGAATATCATTGTTTAAAAGGAGTTCAATCAGTATAATATATAAAAAATAGCACTGTCGATCCTAAAAAGGAACAGTTATTAGTTAATAATAAAGATATATTTACAATCAATTATTTTTTTTTTCTACATAATTTACAATTGCCAACTCCTAATGGCAGTGTTAACAACGCAGAATAGTTCATCATTTAAATGTTAATTCCAATGATTTATTGGAGCAAAAAATCACATCGATATTAAATTAGATTATTTTGCCAATTATAATTAGTAACTGTACATATTTAACACAATGCTTATTACACCAGTATTATCGTACTTTCTAGTTACAATTATCAATAAACACGTTGTAACAGAATCGAGCGGACGATTAAATAGGATGGACACATACAAAGATCATTGATTTAGGGATATATTTAGAGACAATTTTCGTGGTTTTTTTTCTTCCTTTTTTCTTTCTCGAGATAATTATGTTTGCGATTTCCGTGAAGTTGTTCCAAAATTATCAGACCGACACGTTCTACAAGAAGTTTCGAGGACAGATGAAATTACAATAAATAAAGTGTGTTATGGTTTTCACTTGTGGTTTACCCAAACAGCAACATGGGATTTCAAGTTCTTTCAAAGCTTCGTTGGTAATCGTGAAATTTCGAGTCAAATATATTATTATACATTTCATGTACAAGTATAATCTAATTTGGAATAAACATAGCAGTAACCTAAGATAATAGCATGGAAATATATAACGGTTACAATACTTGAATGGAACTTTTACATTCTGTCGTTACGCATATTACAGAAGCCGTAGACATCAAGTCTACGTAAGGTAACACTCATACATTCCATTTAATTTGCTATCTGGGTGTCTATTCTGAGGTATGTGGTTCACTAAAAATGTAAAAATGTAAGAGACTTAATACAGTTACGAAGAGGTAGACATTCATATGCGAGTTAAATAAAACATTAACCGTTTTGAAAGTATTTTTCATGTTTCTTTCTTTTTTTTGTTGCAAGGAATCGACAACCGATAATAATGCAAACATTCTTTCATTTCGATCGATTGATTTGAAAAGAACCAGGCGATTTGAAAATTTGGGAACACGTTGATTACATTTTGTTATCTATATCGAAGATTTCAAAAATTTTTTTGACCGTGGACACAAATCTTTACTCACACGATAAGTACATGCATGTTTTCGAAAATATATACGTGTATATATATATATATTTATTTATTTATATTTATATTCTTCCATGGTAGTAATACTCGCAGCTAACTCCTCCTGGTTTGATTCAACACTTGATTCTCTTAATCTAATGTGGCATCGAGTTTTTCATCCGTTATTTATCTTTTGTTACATACATCAACAAATTGTTTACATCTATATATTTAATATCTTATTACGAAGTCGGTGGAAAAGTGAAAGTAGTAAAATAGCATTTTTTCCAGGTACTTCTTTGATAGAGGATATAAACAGTAGGAGTTGCAAAGGGTGGTACTACCAGCCTACCAGTACGAGCAAAGATTTCTGTTCTTGTTGCCACACTTGAGCCTCGAATCTAGCACGTGTAATTACCGATGGCTTAGATACCACAGGCGTCGAAAAGACAACCTTCACAGCACTGAAAAGTTTCTGACTATTGACTAAACAATAATAATTAATAATCTATTAGTGAAAAATTACTACGGTTCGATCGCTATCTTAACATTCAGTAAATATTTATCTATTTAACAATTGCGATAAGACAATATTGATCTTATATAATTAGTTAATTATCGCTAGATAATGTAGGACCACATAAACCTTGCTCCAATGATTCTTTCATTTCTTAAACAGAATCTTTATTATGATACAATATACAATAATAAAATATCGCATTTTTCGTGGTTATTTCTTTTTCCGCCACCTATTTGAAAAAAAATAATAAAAGAGAAAATACATGAATAAAGTTCTAAAATTAGTGAAGACATTAAGTAGCTAATGATTTTTTTCTCAGTATAAGCAACAGAAATATATTTATTTCATTAAACTATACACAAAATATTATAATTACATATTTAACATGATTTATACTTTACAACATAATTGGAATGTGTTAACTAGTATTTACAATATATAATAGCCCTGCTGTGTGCAAGTGTGACAAAATGCAGATTTTGTTTTAATTAGGAAGTTCTAAGGATGCCCAGGTGGCCGTGCGACATATATGTATATATGTATATATAAGTATATCACATGAAATTTTACTGTCGTTCAAGTATGCCCATTGAATCCCTTGCAAGGAGAGCACGATTATCGGTGTTCGTCGAACATTCTTTGTTTGTCGTTCATCTTTTTTTACCTTCTTCGTTCGTGTTACTATTTAGGATATCGCTTCTTTCGTTCTTTCTTTCTTATTCTTTTTTGTTCAAAATGAGAGCAAGGCTTCAGTGGTATGCTTAAAAATAATCGCTTCTAGTATTAGAAAAATAGCTTTGCTTATTTAGACAAAAGTTGCCTGCCCTTTGACCAATATTTTGTTAACCACCCTTTGTACTGTTTTCAAGGCATCTTGCTTACTGTTTCCCTGCGCTTGTACCCACCAACAGGGGTAGTAATTCTCCATGGATACATCTCTAAAACTTCAACATCAAATATAGAAAATATATGTCATTATGTTTATATATTTAGATACAGTTTATAATACATATATTATGTATATATGTAAAGTATGTACGTCTATACTTGATTTGTTTTTGCATAGGTATTTTATGAACCAGGGCCCCTTAACTTGGTCCAATACCTAAGCAGCGTTAGCTCTTAACACTAGGTTTACGGGGGACCCGTCATTTTGACGGATTTCGGACTTCATGAGCGAAATTACAAAAACCAATAACTATTCATTCTTTCCCAATTATTGGTGTAACGAGACGAATGTATACCCAAATTTATTTCCCCCTCAGCCCTGTAATTTCAGAATTCTGTACGATGTATACCTATCCCTACAGATACCCGTCAAAATGACGGGTAAGCTAGTGTCATAGTCAATCATAATAAACCATATCTTTTTCGTGACAAATGTAAAAGTAGTTAGAACGTAGATACTAAATAAAAATCATAATGGAGATATCTTTCGATGGCTTCAAACTCAATACGGTATACCAAATATGACATAATTCCAATTGTGTTTACTTGTATAATGAATGATGAAAGTTTTCGTCGCAAAGAAGGACAGCGCATGGGAAAGAAAGAGACCCGGAGAGTTGCGGAAAATGTATCTGGATAACAGAATATGTCTGCAAAAAAATGTAAAAGTATATATAAGTTTGTGTTTATTTATGCAATCCTAACAGATTTAATTAACTTATATTAAGTCTGTTAAGATATTGTAATTGTTTTCTAAAGTAAACTAATCGTTTGTATTTAAGAAAATAACTAGACCCAGGCGATTTAAACATTTCGGAACACTTTGATTACATTTGGTTATCTATATCGAAGATTTCAAAAATTTTTTCGACCGTGGACACAAATTTTTAGATACACACACGACAAGTACATACGATACAATGCATGTTTTCAATTCTATTTAATTTTATTCAACTTGATTGTTTTTAAAGTAAATGAATCGTTTGTATTTAAGAAAATATATCGTCCCTTTTACTCGTCAATTTGACGGGCGTCCGTAAAGATAGGCATACAAAAATGTCCGTAAATCTAGTGTTAATAGGTACTTGAGGTCCTCTTTGACAGTAAGGAGCTCTACCGTGATTTTTGAGATATAGCAATAGACTAATTCTTGGCAACACTGCCAAACAAATCTATCGTTTCATTTTCTTTTAGCATGAAGCATCTCCATGAGAAGAGTTTGAGTTGGTGCTCCACCACTACAATGCTTCTGGTAAAGATGATCTTCTCCCCTGCTTGCTACCACATGAATTTCGGGTAATACTGCTAGCAGCTTGTTAAATTTATCCTGTACAGAAACATTGTCGTTGATTTATACCAATTCAATAATCAATCAAGATACCAAGAAAAACCAACGTACCGTTACAGATGGATAACATGTTAATGTGTAATCCAAAAGAGCTTGTAAAACTTGTTCATGACCTTCTTGTACATGTTTCTTGTTCACTAGTCCACGAACTTCTGCAATCAATCAAATGAGAATTTGTTCATTAATTAATTATGTACTGTGTATACAGTTTTTCTCTTATAATTTGAATTTCTTTTTCTTCGATCGACTTACCATGATTGAGCAGCATCAGGAATTTCATGCATATATAGTCCGAAAGATCGAATTTCAGTTCCTGAAGTTTTGACGACAACTCGTTGAAAAGATCTGCCAGGGAAGGAACTCCAAGTAGGCCGAGACAAAGGAGATCAAACTTTTGGCCATTATGAAGCGTAGTCTCGTCAGGTAGACTATTATGTAACCTTTGATGAAGGTGGTCGAGCACCAACATATCCGACCAGGAGTGTTGCAGCAGCTTCATTTGGTCATCAACCTGTCAAACAATTTAATAAATTATTAGATACGTCTGCAACGTGTGTTATGTCACCTTGTAAAACTTTCGTACTCGCAACATGTATAATTCAATCGAACAAGTTTCCATAAATAATAAATACCATAAATAAATACAGAATTCGAATTTTTCAACATCTCAAACTTTCTCGCGATAACACAACACGCGAGTTACAAAGTAAATATTTTATCTCGTCAAAATGGTACTAATTCTTTTCGAAAATCTTCCGCGCACTGCGTTCTGTAGCAAGCGATTTATAAAATTGCGAAAACATTGTATTTACGTTCCATATTGTCTAGAGAATATTAAAAGTAGGACTCGAAACCGTGACAGATATTTTTACACCTTTGTTTATATATAGATATGGATATAGAGAGACATATTGCGCGCGTGTATGTGTGTGTATATATATATAAAAAATCAAAAACTATAGAAACTGTTAAGTAGACAGTTTATAATTAACATGGGCCTGCTTTAGGGCAACCGCCATAACCCAGAAACGTATCTTGTTATGACCTAGATATGAGGCGATGCTTGAAATCATTCAGTGATTGTGCAATGCTGTTGGTTACCTCACATCCCCGCTCATACCACCAACAGGCCAGCGACGAGTTATTTATCGGTAAGAACTAACTTCTCTTGAAAAGATTCTCAACAACGGTTAAAAATCGTTAAATTTTTATCGTTATACTACCATTATACTACCACTCTATAAGTAGCTACCAGTCGTCAAACCGTACACAAAGAAATCGTTGTATAGCATTACGAGGACTGCTACAGCACACAAGCAAAGAAAAAGAAAAAATCGTCGATCGATGGATCTACTAAAACGGTAACATCTCCACTGCCACTGCCTACACCGATGACGTCTGCCACGAAGAGATTCATACAGCATAATGTTGAACTATGTTTCTTGACCATCAAATGGTCAGGTGGAGTCTCGAAGAAACCAATACTACTTGATTGAACGTTTTTACATACCACGATCTCTGAAGTTTTGAAAACTCTGAATTTCGAAGAAAATACAATGTTTCAGATGAAGTTTCAGCTATGTAGACGCCATCTTGTGTGATTTGTGAAATGAAGAATTTCTCAATGAAAACGACAATTTATAATTCAAGTATCAGTAAATCCGTTTGATGTTGATAATCAAATCTGTTTCAATATATTACGTTGGTAATATTTTGATATTCCGAGTGATACAAATCTTCTGCTACTTTATAACCTCGTGTAATTGAGAATTAGAAATGACATTGGATGTAAATGTGCCAAGGACCAGATCAACTCGACTGCTCGAAAGGTGTTGTTTGTCACACAAAATGGCGGAAAATTGAATGCAATTGAAATATGAACATTTTGACAACTATACTTGATCAACCATTCCAAATGTATTTGTAAAAGTGGTTCTAGAGATATTAGTCTTTCTAATGGTCCCGATGAAGAAGTCAATAATTCAAATAAAAGTAGAAACCGAGTAGTTAAATAATAATGTTGACACCCTGGGTCACCACAGACCCAGAGACCGCCAGAATATACCGTATATATATGTAGACCGAGCTGACCTACATTTTTTGTAGAACAAAATTTGCTCGAAATTTGTAAAAAAGTGGGTATCGATCAACTTTTATTGGAAACGTTTTTTTTTTGTCAGATAAAAATTTTGCCACACACACGCACACAAATGCCATCAATGTAACCACGATAAATAAAATAAAAAATATAAGAATTTTATCCCTAACACCTATCCTTACTTTTTAATTATTGAAATGATAAAGATGCTTCGTATTATTATAAAAAGCATGTACTATTGTAAAAATTGTGAACAATCTAAATAAATTCAGTCTCAAGAATTGAGAGTTTCTCAAAGAAACTTTTGGGATAACCTAATATATCCGATACATTTTGTACGGTACGGTTAGTGCGAACACTAAACCTACCACGAGGGGTGATATGACCCCTTTTAGATTTTTTATTTGACAATTATTGAGATTGTAAAGCTGTTTTCATGGGAATTTATTGAATATATTTTTTGACTCCAGTATATATTATCGTAAAAATCTCACAAAATATAAATCAATATTTAATCTTGTTATTTTTATAATACTATGCATATCAGACACTTTTGATGGTCGGTAGGTTTAGTGTTAACCTTTAACTACCCGCGTTGGTGTGTAAAAAGTACACCAATACAATAATATATGTACTGTTCAGAGCACGAGAGAAAACTAGCGGGAGGGGAACGGGGCAAGAGGAATCTTCTTAACCCCTTCCTTACCCCCAAGTTTTCTCTCGTACTCTGCACAGTACTCAGTCACACAGTGATACATGTGGCGTACTGAATACACCGCGCGAGTATTTACGTGAAAATTCAGGGCGCGGGTAGTTAAAGGTTAATGCCGAAATATTAGGTCGGAAGGAAAGTTCTTACAGTTTTTGTTATTTTGATTTTCTAATAAAAGCAGCAAGAACTTTCTCTCCAACCTAATATATCGCGGTGTGCGACAAGGGTTGTCTCGGGGTGACTTACCTTGAGATCTTTGAAGAACACCGAATTCCTAGCCCAGTCCACCTGCGAGAACAGATTCTGATCGAGCACTTTGCACATTAATTCGAACAAGTCCACTTCACACTGATTGTACGTTTGGTTTTGCAACAGTCCAAAAAGGGACGCCTGCCACTCGCGATCGTCGACCGTTTGCACGAAGTCTCTTATCATCGGACTAGTTTTCAAGGCGGCGGTCGAGGGTGCGGATCCGGCGGCTCCGTGAGGTTGCGTGGACTGTTCGCCGAAGTTGAAGGGCTTGGGACTTGGGGTGGTAGAGTTGGCAGCCCACAGCTTGCTATCCAGGCCAGGGTTGAGGTTGTGCAGGTGATTACCGCCAGAAATGTTTGGCTGGGAGGACGGTGCGATCAGTTGGTGCTGACCAGCTCCGCTGCCAGCCTGTGTCGTGACCAGACCAGCGGCCACGGCTGCGGGGGATGGACTCGAATCTGGAGAAGACGTTAGACTCGAGACCTGAGGTATTTGGATCTCCTGTTTAATATGCAGGAAAGGCGTTACGGCGGAGGGATAGTTCGATGGATCACCGAGGCTGCCGCGTATCGTTTGCAGTGCCAGCTGCCGTTGCCTCATCATTTGGAGCTTTCGCGCTCGGTCCCTTTTGTACATGGGTCCGAATTTGTTCCTACCGCCTCGCATTCGGTCCGCTCGCACGGCTGTAACAAAAATCATTCCATTAACCTCTTGTAAATGTAATATTCAGTTAATTCGAACAGAATTTCATAAACATCTGTGTACCGGCGATTATTTCGTAACTGTCTCAAAGTCTCGTAGCTCCAACAGGAACGACAATTTCAATCGCGAACAAACCACAGTAAAAAACACCCGCTTAGGGGGAACTATACCCTACTGAAGTAACTAGAAAGGTACTAGAATCTTACTAGATTTTGGGTCGAAACATCGGTTTGCGCGCCTCGATTTTGTATCCTTATTTGAGCAGATTTTGGGCTGCGTGAGGTCTGGACTCGCGTCCAGGTCGCGCTGTGATTGGTCCGTGTTTTTCGTTAATAACTCCTAAACAAAGCCGCGTATAACATTTTTGCAAAGGAAAATATTGCTTCAAATGATCTCAGGAATCTCCCATTTCCGGCTGTTGAAGGAATTTTGGGACAGCCTGTATAGAGAAAGGTTAAATACAGCGCGCTCTGCTATTGATTTAACGAGATTATGTTTATATCTAATAATATGAGTGCCCAAAGTAGAGAAAAAATCGTCTGCCAATCAAAAAAACAAAATTTCACAGTTCGGAATTGGCTTTTCGATTCGCTTCTAAGAATCCGCTGTACTAATAATAAAAACAGAATATCTTCCTTTTCTAATCCTTCTCCTAATTTCTAATCTTCCCTTTAGCACAGCAGAATTATTGAAAATTCTACAATAGGCTTTTTCGGTAGATAAATTCCCTTTTTCAAACGAAATTCTATATTTTATTGTAGTCAATATTTATCCATCGGAGAACGCGCGGATATATACAGTAAATATGAATTCTCTTTTATTATTCTAGGAAATGATTGCAATTATCGTAATCGTACAATCAATCGTAGGGCAAGGGTTGAGAGCAGAGAACACAACACTCTCTCGCGGCTCGATACCGCGCAATAAAAACAAAATCCTCCCTTCCCACTCTCCGCGCACACGAGTTAACGGACCTATTACGTTTTACAATCGGATCCTACATTTTACCGCGAACATCAATTCTCAGCTGGAAACCAGAAGACGCGATCGCATGCGGGTGATACGCCGAACTGTTAAATCGCTTTTATCTGACAATGAGACTCGTGTATACTGCGCATGATACAGGAGACCCACGGTTACCATGTTCGCTGTGAAATCTTTATTATCTTCGAAATGTTCCCTGTTTCGAAATTGGTTATCAACCCTGAGCTGCTGTGAACCCAGAAAAATTTCTGCACACGAACTTTCGCTACTGTATTGCGCGATGATCGCGAATATCAAGTTGTATAATGCAAATTCTCAACGTGTTAAAGATATCTGAGAAAATTTAAACAAAATTTCAGGATAAGGGTCACTTAAGGGGTTAGGACACAGTACTATTTTGAGAAAATCGACAATTTTTGTGATAGAAAAATTACATTCGTAAACCTTGAACGCGTTTTATCGAGAAGTTGCGTTTTTCAAAACGGTGTACGAGGTGTCTCGAGTTCTAGCAATTACATTAAAATTCTATAGTTATCTTCATTGTAATATCTATTAGGCATTGACGATCGATTTTTTTCATTTTCCCATTATTTTGTTAAACATAAATAAAAAATTGACAAATTTTCTACCGAAATTCAGTCATTTAATTTAAAATCTTGCTACAATTAATTCGATTTGTAGGAATCCTGTACACAATCCGGAAGAGAAGATATTCCGAGCAAAGACGACGAAAGGTACAAGAACAAATTATTTTTTAAATATTACAAGCATTTATATTAATCGATCATCCACATTTTTCTGTGCTGTTATTTAAAAATCTTATATTTTCTCCACTTGTTACTGTGTCCTAACTCCTCAAGTGTTGTTTTTGTGAAAGCGTGAGTTCGTGAAAATTTCTGCAAGTTCATTTTAGCTGAAGGCGATTAGTGTGGCTCGATATTATTTTTTGGAGATCACGAAAATACGTATTTGCGAGTGAGAGACGAGAGACGAGAGAGAGAGATCATCAGGGCAATTTCGCGACCACACGCCGAGAGCTGAGCGGCCTTGAGTATTCAAAGTTCGCCATCAACGAAGGCGGAAGCCGAGGCTAATTGCCACCGGCGATAGGACAAAAAGCTCGACAGCTTAGCTCCTGGTTGTTCCTGTTCATCAACGTTTCTCGATCGAACCCAGTCCCATGCGAACCGTCGACCACGTACACAACACGGATCTCCACCTACGAAAGCTGCAGTTGTTATTTGGCACGTTGAACGCGTTGCTATTGAAAGCAAAACGCCGCGACTGCCAACGCTGAATATTTATTGCTCGCGATTAACTGCTGGGAACAACCTGTTAACATACTCCGCATACCCGACGCTTTACTAATATGTGTATATTAATTAATTTGAACCCGTGCGGCTTTCGGCGCGAACCAATTCAACTGTATGCACTTGTTGCTTGCGTAGTTCCTCCGATTGCGGGACTGGAGGCGAGCATTTTCCTTCAATCTGCTGCCAAATGGTAAATCCTTTCCTCCGTTTCGATTTATTACTTGACGATTATTAAAATTCTGCAGATACTTTCAGCGGAAATAGTTGAACGAATTTATTCGTGAAGGAATTAGAGGAAAGTGTGTTGTTTCATAGAAGTATTAATAAAATTGTACAATGTGTTCCGGCATTTTGACGAGGTATTTTAGAGGTGTGCGAGAACCCGAAAATGTCGAGACGAGTTTTCGAAAATTTTGAAATTCCCGAAACTATCGAGATTCTCCAAAGTATCGGGAATTCTCGAGAATTCCACGGTTTTCAGAACTCGATTATCGTTACAAGACTCTCTTCGAAACCAATCGTGACATGAGAGATTTCCGATATTCGAGGCGTTTCCGAAAACCACATTACAAAATTTATTCGTTGAAACGTGCCTTTTTCTATACCAATACTTTGTCCCGTTAATTTCGAGAATCCCGAACATTTTCGTATAACGGAAATTGTATAAAAGTTTAAACAGCAGGATAATTCTTGTCACTTTTATGACGGACAGCAGTCACGCTAAAAGTTTGATCTTGTTTGCGTTGCAAACATCCGACACCGCAAATAGAACTCTGTTGATTGAAAATACGAACCAGAAATAGTTGAAATGTTCTAGAATATTTAATGCGCCTATTCTGCTGCATCTTGCGAGAATTAACAAGCGTAATATTCTTATGTGTAGTTTATTGTTCGAGTCAAAGTCCAATACTAGTTTTGAAGCTGTCTGACAGCGGTGGAGCATGATTTGCATCGATTGAAACGGTTCCAACACTGTGCGCGCGAGTGAATGACGTTCTAGAGACGTTCGTTCCCGAATCCAAGTACATTACTGCATCTCCGAGTTAATGTTCGCATTGTAAACAAGGGATCCCCAGACGTGTGGTCTGGGGGCCGGAAGTGGCCTAGCGGAGGAACTCGATATGGATCCCCCTCGTCTGCGAGGGATTAAAATCTGTGGCAGTCGCGTACATTAAGACTCCGGTCCCACGACCAGAGAAAAATTTACAAATCCGCGAGAAAAGTCGCGAAGCTCTACGAAAATGTAGACGGAAGTTGCTACCGGAGAGCTGCATCTATCAGTCGAGTTGGAGGTCATTGACGCCTCATCTGTAAATCACCCCTTCGAGAAAGATCGATGAAAATTCAGTAGCAGATCAGAAAGTTTATAAAGGTGAATTCTTCTCGATCGAAAATTAAATATATAATAAATTTTATCATTTCTATAAATCATAGAATCATTTCTATAAATGATCGAACCCTGCGCCGAAATCATAAAGAAACTTTATGTCGTAGTAACAAGCCTTCTTTTGCTTCTGCTGTCAAAAAGCCTACATTTCGCAAGTAGAATGAGATAGTAAGTAGTTAAATGCGTCGATTAGCTCAGTTCACCGAGTTGCAGTAATGATAAAACCTAGAAGTGGCACGAAAACTTTCTTGGTTACCTGATGTTATAGACGAAAGACAGCGCTGGAAGAGTTGACGATGAGCAAAATTAACGAACACTCTTTTCCTCGTGCCAAATATAGAATCGTGTTTCGTCCACTGGTAACGTGAAGATCGTGCAAAATTATTGAGCACGGAGGAAGAAGACACCGGGATCGGAAAATTTCCTCGATACCAGAGCATGATCGAACGCTTCTGCGAATCGGTTCCCAACTTCCTTATTCGAAACTTTGCAGGGAAACATGTATTCTCAACCATTTTTAATAATCTGTAATAGTAGAACTACGTCCCGTGTGATTTACAGCATGCTCAGTCGACTGACCTAGATCGAAATTTTTAACGTGTTAAGGGTGTAGGTAAACCCCACACCTCGGATAAAATAGAATACTGCGAATCGAAGCTCATCATTCATGAGCTCTCCTACTAGATACCGCAACGATAACGAAAACGGATCCAGGAGGATTGGCAACCGAAAAGCCAGCACCCCGAGATCCATCGATCTCGCGCCGAGGATCCCCGGCGCTTCCTCTCTAAGCATCCTCGCCGGGAGCAGCAACGGGGGGAGGGAAAAAAAAACGGTAGAAATAGAAACAGAAAGAGAACGTCGAAACCGTGCTGCCATAAAAGGTACTCGGCCAATCGGCGGTTCACGGAGTCCTCGATGTGGCAAGATTTCCGAGGAGGAGGTGTCCGGGGCGACGACGACGGTCGATCCTCAGGGTCACGGTGCGATCGAGGGAGGATTTCGAGCGGTTTACAATTTATAGGGCGGCCGCGGCGGCTAAAATGGCGGCGTTGCCTATTTTCGTACGAAGTGTTTGCTATCCGTCGTCGCATGAAACACACCGAGCGAACGTGCGAGCAAGCGAGCGAGCAAGCGCGGTGCCGCGGAGCTCGTTGAAAGTGAAAGGAGGTTGAATCGCTTGCCTGTCCACTTCTGCCTGCGCCGCCCCGCCGAGGGAGGAGGGCCACCCCTCCGGCCCCTCCGACACCGCAACTATACCTCCGACCTCCCCTCTTCTCTCCCCCCCTTCGAAACCCTACTTATTCCCTTCCCTCGACCCTACTCCCCCGAACACCTCTCGCCCCGCCGATCCACATTGCCGCCTCCGCCTGTTTCCTCTGCCGCCACCTTTCTCCTCTCCTCTCCTCTCCTTTCCTCCCATTCGCTCGGTCGGTCTTTTGCGCCTTTTCTCACCCCCGCAACACAGCCCAACTTTGACACCCTTTCTCGTCCCCCTCGTAGCCCTTTTCAACGTCGCGCGCGTCGTCGCGGGCCAAGAAACTCGGCCGAACAGGCCCGAGAGCCTCGTTGTTGTGCCTCTCTCATGCTCCCTGGCCACCGATGGACAAGTGGATTTTTCGTTGCAGACAGAAATGCAGACGGCCGTGTTTGTATAGCTCTGGGTTTCATTGATTCCGGCGAAACCGGGTCGCGTAATCGGGGTTCACTGATTTTCTTATTGCTCGTTAGTTGCGCCTTGGATACAAGCCGCGCGCGCGGTTTTTAGCCGAGCTGGTGCGGCGGGTGATCTAATTATTTTGGACACTCCGAAATACGGTTGCGAATTAACTAAACGCGACTGTTTCGCATCGCTTCCTAATTTGTGTCTGTCCAATTTTTTTCAATTGAAAAATTGAAAGAATGAAAAATATTAGAACGCGCCCCTCTTTTGATCTAATTATTCTGGACACTCCGAAACACTTTTTTTAAATTGGAAAATTGAAAGAATTGAAGATATTAGAACGCGTCCCTCTTTGTGCAATTTTCCCATTTGTTAATTTGATTACGCTGCGAAGCATTTTGCAAGGGTTGTTGGTAATTAATTGGGAATTGTCGTTGCGAGTATTTATGTGGATTAGGTAGATATTGACCTTTGGGTATTGTAGAGTGTATTTTATACCGATCGATTTAATGCAGAATTCGTAGAATGAATGATAGTTTAACTTTCTGATAGGATATTGTCTAAACAATCCAAGTTTCGCGTATGCAATTAATTTTAATTGTGTAGAAGCGACAAGAAACATCAAACTTGGGAGCATGTAGTCACTTAAATAAAGACGCTCAGACGTAACTATTATAATTTGTGATTCCGGTTTGGTGTACAGTACTAAATCAACAGCTACGTTCGCTATTGAAGATGCTTATCTACAGAAACAAAGTGTTCGAAACAATGAATTAGCAACGATGAGTTTGTAAATGTTTCTCTCACGTACACCATACAATTAGGTAATTTCGGAATTAATTTGTAATCAACCAAGTTATCCTATTAGTTACTGTAAGCTATTACATCGTTAACAGAGTTTATTCAAATTTCGCAAGATTAAACTGGAATTCCAGTGACCAGTTCCTAGAAGACATTATATTGATCAGGATTATAATTTATGGAGGATCGGCACATATTTTACTGATGGATTTAGTAACTCTAATTTTACCGCAATGCTAAACACGTTAACATAATGAATTGTTTTCGTATAGAATGAACGCAAGTCTGATAATCAAGTAATTCTACGCGACGATCAGCGAGTTCTACTATCAAGAGCTGCCCTCAATACTAGCCTCACGTGGGCATGCAGCATAAAAGAAGCAACAGAAATAACGTAGATCATTTATTGAACCCTTCGTGTCCTCGATTACCTATCATTTTAACTTTCTATTGATCTCTATTCGAAATACTCTAAGATTATTCAACACGTTGTCTGTCATGTCATATTTAGATGATAAAATTATTTTTCCATACTTAGAAATCCAGTGCTACGACCACAGACGGAGTGTACTAAATTTTCTTACGAGTCATAGAAAATTTCTAAGAGTCATTAGTACCATAAATCTGAACTTCTCAATTTTTGGCACTTCAACAAGTGGCAACACGTACTTGAATAAAGAAGTATACTAAAAAATTTCTATAACTTCACGAATTGTAAAAGAAGAAATCTGAAATCCGTCATTTTGTTTTCATTCACAACCGAGAATTTCTTCGTCATGAACGAAACGTGTAAACAATCTATTTAGTAGACGAGACTTCCTGAAGGGGATTGGACAGAGCTAGTATAGTTTTAGGGCTGTTACTTTCCTTCGAAGGTCGAAGATTTCGAAGCTACGAAGCTTAAATTTCAGAAAATTCGAAGGTGATGAGAATCGAAGTTTCGAAACTTCGAAGTTCCGTAGCTCCGACACTTTGAATCTTCAAATCCTTCTAAACTTTGAAACTTCAAAGTTCCCTTCGTTTCTTCCAATCCTTCGAATCTTCGAAGCTCCGAAACATTGAAACTTTGAATCTTCGAAGCTCCAAAACTTTGAAATTTCGAATCTTTGAAGCTCCGAAACTTTGAAACTTCGAAGTTCCCTTCGTTTCTTCAAATCCTTCTAAACTTTGGAACTTCGAATCTTCGAAGCTTCGAAACATTGAAACTTTGAATCTTCGAAGCTCCGAAACTTTGAAACTTTGAAACTTCGAATCTTTGAAGCTCCAAAACTTTGAAACTTCGAAGTTCCTTTCGTTCCTCCGAATCCTTCGAAGCTTCGTAGCTTTGAAACTTCGAAACTTTGAAACTTCGAAACTTTGAAACTTCGAATCTTTGAAGCTCCAAAACTTTGAAACTTCGAAGTTCCCTTCGTTTCTTCAAATCCTTCTAAACTTTGGAACTTCGAATCTTCGAAGCTTCGAAACATTGAAACTTTGAATCTTCGAAGCTCCGAAACTTTGAAACTCTGAAACTTCGAATCTTTGAAGCTCCAAAACTTTGAAACTTCGAAGTTGCTTTCGTTCCTCCGAATCCTTCGAAGCTTCGTAGATTTGAAACTTCGAAACTTTGAAACTTTGAATCTTCGAAGCTTCGGAAAAGTAACAGCCCTAGTCTAGTTAGCTCCTGTGCTATTCAGTTTGTAGGTGCCCGACAACTAACGATGACTGTACACTAGCAAGGATCGTTGCAGCGTACGTAAACTTGACACTCGTTACCGCGTATACGTATTCCCGGACTCCATTACACTGTCGGGGGTCCCGGTCGTCGGCTCTGACGGACATTATGCGGATGGAGCGTCATACATCATCCAAGGATTAAGCGGAGCACGTCTCTCGACGCGACAGTCTCCTGCGTTTCTTTCATCGGGGTACGTCGACCGACTCGCCGGGAATTCAGACAATAGCCAAGCCTCGAGCCAACAACGAAAGTTGCTAAACTTGACTTTCAGGTTGTCGGTTTCGGCCACTTGTTCCCGATCGGTTAATGCCACGCAACCAGGCCCGTAGATGAGGTCCCGGCTTATCGGGACACGTGCAACACCGATTTTTAATCGTTCGCTTTCCCCATCGTATTTCTCATTTAGATCACGGTGGTGTCGTGTTTGTCATGAAGTACGGGATCACGACAGGATTTACAAAGAACGGGCGTGAAGTCAGACTCCGGAGAACGAGTTTCGTTTATTGGCAAGTGCAAGTCTCGGCTTGCATCCCGAAGACAGACTCGTACTTCAGGATATCGGTAAAGTCGGTGGTCACGTGGTACCCGCCATTATACAGAGCCGAACGGGTGATACCACCGGCCAGGGGATAATTCTACATGTAAAAATCAGTCGAAGAAAGGAATAACATTTTCTCGTTTGACTCCTCGTTTTCGAGAAGATAGACTTTAACCATTTGTACTCTCTCGGAGCTATTTTAACACTTTATTTTTATGACAAGAAATGAATGAAATCATGTTTTCGTTGAAATGATTTCTTGTCACAAAAATCAATTTCTTGAAAAAACTAGAGGCCGTAGACAAATTTTGAGACCAGATTTGAAATCAGCGTGAAAAACTCTACGAAAAATGATATATAGCATGTTCAAAAAGAAATTTTTTCCGCCCTTGGTAACGGAGAAACCACATTTTCTTGAAGTTGTGCAAGTTCAACGAATTTCCTCAAGGTTAAAAACCGTTCGTACCGTAATCTCCCTATTTTTCCCATATTCTGCAAAGTTTCAGCTTTAATTTTTTAAAAAATGCATCGCTCTACCTCATTTCTATCGAAAGTTCTTTGATTTTGAATCGAGTTAGGTCAAATTTACCCACTGTGCGGCGTGGATCACGGCTAAACTTGACTCTCGGCCAGCCAGCCACAAGGATTTCTTTTTCGAACCGACTTATTGCCGTCCTACGACCAAACCCGAGACGTCTTTTCCCGCGGTCCCGGCCTCGTAGGTGTTCCCCGCGCGCATCTTTCCGCCTTCGATTCGACGCCAGGTGCAACGAGGACTGCGGAATCGCGAGTGCGTGCACACGCGAGCACCGCACGCCGCGGGATAGAAAACCCACGCTTTCGCAAACGATGACTATTGTTTGGACAGATTTACTTTCGATCGGACGTAAATACACGGCGTACCCTGTGTGTCGACCGGACACCGTGCGGAATTAGTAATCGACCGCGGCCAATTTTTATCCGGCCGTTCTTTTCGGCCGACGAGAATATTTGCCGATTATAATGCGATTATTCCTGCGTTGACTCAAACTACTTTCACTTACACCCACGACCTCTTTTCCTGTATTGTTGTCCGTAAATGTTACTCCCGGTAACGCTAAACGGCGCTAGTTTGTTTCGTAAATTGTCCGTCGTGGGAATTAATTTGGTAACTTTTTCATATATCAATTTAACAACACTAAACCTACCATTTCAGATTTTTTATTTGACAATCATTGAGATTGAAAGGTGTTTTCATGGGAATTAATATTGAATACATTTTTTCACTCCAGTATATATTACAGTAAAAACCGCACAAAACATGAATAAGTTTATAATCTTGGTATTTTTATAATATCGTACAAATTAGTCACTTTTGATGGTCGGTTTAGTGTTAATGTTTGCAGAAAAATTAGACATTTTCCAACCTGAATATACTCGTTGTAATTATCAGTCTGCGGATCCTCATGCAAGATAAACATTCTCAGTGTTCATTATTAGAATGAAATGGAAATTTCTTTCTACCTTTAAGTTTAATTGTATCCAGCGTGTTCGTAAAAAGTATTGGCCAAACACTTCCTCTTCCTCTACGCTAATTGTGCACAGTTTCGACTCGCTGACAGCATTATCCATTTCAATTTATGTCATCGTAAATGCAACATTGGAAACCAGTGAAGCAATACTGGATTCTCATGATCGTAGCTCCAGCTAATGATGATAAACCGCATTCAGCGGTCACTCGAAACTACGAGTGGTTAATAACCCAAGCTGTAAAACGGATTTTTACTTTCCGACCGTTTCCAGTTTATAACGTTCCCGAATTAGTCATCCTGATCATAAAAGCCGCCTTACGACTGCGTACAATTTTCAGAGCAACCTACTTTTACGCGATACGCGTAGCTTAACAATATATTTTCGAATATGAACACACTCTAAAGTAAGTACAATTTAAAACAGTGCAGGTACTAGAAACATGATGAAATTTTCAGTATACTTATAAGTTACCGAAATCTATAAAACGCATTTTTTAAATTATTGTTACAGGCCCAGATAAAAAAAGTTGACAAAACATCATTTTTTAAAAATTTTGGATAATTCCTACCAATTGCAATCCTAATAAATTTTTGTTTACTTATTCTCCAGCGAACTAGCCGGTCTAACATCTTAAAAAAATTGAAGTCCTTTGGACCAATTTCTAAAAAGTTATGCGATTTTTAAGGGTGTCCACTTATTATTGCCGCTGACTGTAAGCGTGGTTTTTAAAAAGTGTCTTTTTTGTTTCACGCATGCCCACCGTGTGGATCAATTCACAGCACAAGAGCTTGAAACTAGGTCTGTAATGTTTCTAATTGAAATGCGAAATGTGGCCTTAGGCTGGCCTTTGGTACCAACCGCGTATAAATCGAAGAATGGAGTCAAACGACGGGAAGCGTTACATTTAAAAGCGGTTTCGTAACTGGTTCGGCGAGGAGGCGACGCCGAATCAATTTCTGCGGTTGATGAATAATAGATCATTTGGAAAAATGTGTCTTCGACGTCGTACGACTCAAGGCACGTGGCGTGCACGCGCTTTTTCGCGTTTTCGTCGGACAGCTGAACCGTGAACGCGCGGGGCGCGCGATCAGAAAATCCAGCTTAGGCTAGATGTGGGTGGCAGAGAGCGTGGGCCGGTCACATTAGCGTATCGGCACACGGCTCGATTTGATCGGCCGATCGTCAAATATACATGCCAAACCGCGACGCTGATGGTATTTACGAGTCGAATACCGGGGCACCCAGTCGGTCGGAACCTCGAGGGAACATTGTTCCTATATCTCCGCGGAGTAACAACCGGAAGTTTTCACGGGGACGCGAGCGGAATTGCAGCGCAATTCCCCCCTCCGACCGCCCCACCCACCCCCCGCTCCGGTTTCAAGCAACTCCCGATTCCGTTATTACGTCGCCCGGAATTATCGATAAATTTCACCGACCGGCACAATGCCAGCCTTTGTGATGGGAAACGACAATGCGTGGCTCGCATTGTCCCATCGCGCTCCCCTTATGCCGGGTCATCCCGCGAGTTATGTCCTTTTCTACTTAATTCGGAATATGGGGTAACAACCGCGTCTTTCGAGGGGGTATTCGGGGGTGCGTTTCGTTTCACGCGTAATGCGCGTAGACTGCATAGAACACCGTTCCGTTTCATTCAATGCGCGCATCAGCAGAATTCCCCAGATTCCCACCACTTTTATCGCATCAACCGTGCATCAGCTACGAGAACTTAGAAGAAATGCGAGAAAAGTGGTGGGAATCTGGGGAATTCTCTGCGCGCTCTGATGCGCTGCTGATGCGCGCATCGAATGAAACTGAACGGTTTTCTATGCAGTCTATGCGCATTATGCGTGCAACGGAACGCACCCCGAGCTTCCGGAATTTTCTACGGGAGAACCATCGAACCCTTTGCATTGGGATTTTGCACACACATTTATCAACGTTTGAAGTACACACGTTATTTTTTTTTTAAGTGAAAAGTATCAAAATTGCTCGAGTTACGTATTCTTTTATCGTAGAGATTTGAGACTGCGCGTTTTCATCGATAACAAACAAATTCGAGTGGAGTACGAGAATGTGGCGCCATGGTCTGAATCGAATTAAATCGAAAACTTTGAAATCGAATGATCGATTCTTGATAATGAATTTTTAAATGTTTTCGGCGCGGAACGGTTCGATCGTTTATTACGAATTATAAAGCAACTATGCTAATTATCAAATAAAATCAACGTTTCGATCCCAGTTTGGATCTTTTTCGATCTTTTGTGCGGCGAAAACATTTAAAAATTTATTGTCAGCAAATACGATCGATAGAAGAAACATATTTATCGATTCTTGGATCTTTTTCAGTCTTCACCGCGAGAAAGAGATAAGGAAAAATGTCAAGTCAATTGGCCAACCAGAACTTTTGAAAATAAAAAGTCAGAATCGATCCAAGTTTTCGCAGATTATCCGGGGTTGATAAAATCCTCTCATTCGCAGTAAAAGAGTTAATGGTCGAAAACAG
The DNA here is from genome assembly GCA_028455765.1 of Lasioglossum oenotherae. Classification (NCBI taxonomy): domain Eukaryota; kingdom Metazoa; phylum Arthropoda; class Insecta; order Hymenoptera; family Halictidae; genus Lasioglossum; species Lasioglossum oenotherae. The sequence continues at coordinate 2,716,827 of CM052294.1, read as the reverse complement.
GGAAAGTTTCGAGGAGATTCGGAGACAAAAGTCGCGGGCGAGGTCTGCGAACCACGGTTGTCTGCGAATATCGCCGATGAAAATACAGTCGGGCTCTATTGTTAGCCGTCGAACAAGTGTCCCCGGAGGAAAATGACGATGGCAACACGGTTAATAGTATTCCCCGATTTATGAGGACTTCTGAGCTCTCCTCCGGTTGCGCAGGGATTTGGCAAGAGGAGAGTCGGCGTTACCAAAGCCGCATATAAATGCGTTAAATACATCGCGGGACGGTTTTGCATCGATCGCCGCGCCGATGCGATGGTTAGAGAAACCGTGCACACTCTCGTGTGCGGCTCTCCTGGCTTCGCCGATTATGCAATCGCGAAGCGCACACGCCTACCGGAAAAGTTTCATTTTTCTCCTTTTTTTGTTGTTCTTGTTGTGTCTCCACCGCACCATCCCCGGTTTGCAGAATTGATGGCCGACCGGGGCAAACGTGGCTCGTTTCGGGGAATCGGAACAGCCGAAGACAGGAAATGTTTAACCGGGCAAACATTGCGACACGCTTTCGTGGAACCTTTAACTCCTCCGAGCGCTAAATAGTATGGCGGCTCTGTTTGGGGAGAGTTCAACTGCCGGCCTCCGAAAACTGTGATACGCGACGCACAGTAGGACCTTCGTCCAAATCGGAGACAAAATCAAAGAACTTTCGATGGAAATGAAGTAGAGCGATGAAATTTTTTTTAAATTAAAGCTAAAACTTGGCAGAATATGGGCAAAATAGGGAGATTATGGTAAGAACGTTTTTTAACGTTGAGAAAATTCGTTAAACTTGCACAATTTCGAGAAAATGGTTGATTTTTCCAATACCACGCGCGGAAAAATTTCTTTTTGAACATGCTGTACTTCGTTTCCCGTAGATTTTTACCACGTTTTTATTAGCTCGCTTTCTTGTTTGTTTGTCTGTTTGTGTCTCTTTTTTACGCTGATTTCAAATCTGGTCTCAAAATTTTTCTACGACCTCAGGATATTGTAAAATCGATTTCTTGAAATTCTACATGTTTAACGAATTTTCTCAAGGTTAAAAACCGTTCGTACAGTAATCTCCCTATTTTTCCCATCACCTGTAAAGTTTCAGCTTTAATTTAACAAAAAATTTCATCGCTCTACCTCATTCCTATCGAAAGTTCTTTGATTTTGTCTCCGATTTGGACGAAAGATTTGCGACGCACATTGGGCCGGAATCGCAGAAACCTGAGCAACACTGCGGCTCCATTAATTACAATTAATTGCAAACGGTTTTAGGAATTTTTTGGGGTCGCAGAATCTAATTCTGGTATTACTGGTTTACTGGAATGAGAAGTATTCATAAAACTACCCTTACAGTGGGTGCTTCGATCTGAGAAATTGAAAGTTTGCCGGTTGATTTCGAATGTGATTTTTCAATTACAGAAGAAACAGAGTTTGTCATAATTTTTGTGGTGTTCTACTCAATAAAATTTCATTTACTAGATAGACTGTAACAAAATATGATTTTCCAGTTTGATAAACAGTCTTCTTCATTCGAATTATTCTTCACTGGTCTAAAAAATGTAACTAGTTTCTTGATGAATAGTTAATGTCATAAAAAATTCTGTATGACGAGCTTCCGTTCGAACCGTGACATTGTAATGTCTCGTCGAATCCATATGCAAATTCCTATGTCTATAACAATCGAAATACGGAAGCAATTTCTTAAAGATTCTGCATCTGATAAAAATAGAGTCGGCTTGAAAAATGCGTGTCATAATTGTATAAAGATCTGCACCGCTTAGTCATTAAAATGAAAATTGATACTTCCATATTTATAAATCATTTTTTACGGATCGAATATTTGCATACAAATGTGCCGTCCACGTTGAATAAAAGAGAACGCAATCCGTAATCTTGATCTACCCAGTGAACTATAACTGTGATTAACAAACTAGCAATGTCACAGCGGTGCTTATTAAAAGTGACTAATGTTGCGTGCACACGTGATCGAAATCAGTATTTCCATTAGTAGATCAACACTTTTTTTCTAATCACTATTTATTTACGTATCGTGTATACTATCCTTTCCTATTTGGTTCTTTTCTCGTTAACACTTTTCTCTTGCTTTTACTTGTTAAAGCAGTCCACTGTTCATGATTGCGTCACCGAAGAGATGATCAAAGTATGCTTGTAATGAAGATATGTATATTGAAATAAACATACTTTTCACTGGTACTCAACAAGCGGTTGCTAAGTATGTCCATCTCTATCCATGCATTTTGACTTTCTTTATTAGTGGAATCGTTTCGTTCAGATAACGATCTTCGCGATCTTTAAGCGGTCGATGCGCGCGCATGCGAAATACATCCACGTGTACGCTGCTGAGAGAGATCCAATTTTATCACGTTTTTATTAGCTCGCTTTTTTGTTTCTAAAGATCCCTATCAGTCATGTGCATTTACAGTTGTACAATTTATCAATGATTTGCTCTTTCCTTGTTTAAGTATTCGACTACAACGACACTGGAATTTCAAATTTTATTTCTTCTTGACGATCTATATTTTCTACAATCTGACAATGATCTTCTTCTCTTATCTCTTCTTCACAAACGCATAAACAGTGGCTGATTAAATCACTTGAGCCACTTGCATGAATTTAACTACGCTCTGAATTCTTGTTGCTTGTATAATGTACTTTTCTGGAATGCGAATAAATTTTTGGTAATCGTTGTTTGTTATATTTCTCACAGTGTGACTTTTTGATCATCCATTATACATATATGTTAAAAACGATTACAACACTGCCTAAAATAAAGGAATACCATAACTAGACTGCGGATCTTTATGCAAAATAAAAATGGTGAATAATATTCTTCTCGATCGAAAATTAAATATATAATAAATTTTATGATTTCGGCGCAGGGTTCGATCATTTATAGAAAACCAGCAAATGTGCAATTAATTAAACATGCTTCTCGACGTTTCGATCCTTATGTGGATCATTCTCAATGTTCAATTAATTGCACATTTGCTGGTTTTCTAGAAATGATCGAACCCTGCGCCGAAATCATAAAATTTATTATATACGCAAAATAAAAATGTTTTTCATTGATTGTGAGAAGCAGGAAAAGCATAAATATTGATTTCATCCCGTAACGACTTTGCTACATTAAAAGCAACATTACAAAATTCTTGAATATTTTCAATCTTTTACCGTTTTATATTTCGCCCAACCAATTTCTTCGTAAATGCATAAAGATCCGCAGTCTAACCATAAGTGAAATTCTTTTTTCTTTTCTGCTACTGCAATTCAACGAGCAACCGCTAGAGTCTAAATTGATTTCGATTCGGTGTTGGCATCGTTCGATTCGGGTAACTATTTCCACGATCTAGGAACGATCGACAGCGGCGCGCACAGGATAGATCCACGTGCAGGCCGCTGAAAGAATGGAGCCCACGTCCGGCTCGCAAGGTCCGCGTGCGGCGACGATAAATACGCAAGAGCGCCGAACCCGAGAGCGCGTGCGTCGAAAAGAAAGGGAAATCCACTTGGCAAATCTGGTCCACGGGTCCAGTGACGTCAGGCCCTCCCCATAGAAATTAATGTGCGACCACGTGACCACCGTCGCCCACGACTGGACCAATCGCAGCGGGAGAAGCCCCCCCCCCCCCCTCCCACCCCGTGAGACGACGCGCCGCTCGACGCGTCGCGCCTTGGCCGTTAGTGAAGTCATCCGCGCATTGCGAAACAACAGGAGGAAAAAAAAGGACGAAATCGTCGGCCAGAAAACCCCCGCCGAATTTCTAGCCGAACAAAGAACATGATCTCTTCTCGGCTGGTCATGAGAAACTACGTGCACGGAATCAGGCAATTTCCTGCTCGATACCGCGACTTGTTGTCGACTTAAATGTTTCGCACGAAGATTATGCAAATGTAGATTTTGACAAACTTATCTCATCAAAATTATTCGAAGAAGAAATAAATAAAGATTTATGTAGCTCCTGTCTAGTTCTATGATGCTTGCCACGATGTTCGGAGAATATTAATTTTTCTGCAACTATTTCTCTCTGCTTTGTAAATTTTATTATAAAACATGTTATACTCGTACTGTGTGGATTCTTATGCAAAATAATAATTGCATTGATCATTTCAACGAGTTAAAAGTAAGGCGAAAGAGTTTTACAATTTTGTAAATATGTATTTTTGCATTCTTAAGTTTTAAACAATAAGGTAGGTTATTCGAATCCGATTATAAAGCAGCGGATCAGAATATTTAATATTGTACGGACTGGATATGCTAGTTAATAAGGACTTCCCCAGTCGAACAAGCGTGGGTGGCCACTTCCACAGAACCGCAATCCCGCTAGCATCGGGATTGGACTTGAAAAGTATCTCTTCTGTGGCAGAAGTTACATCAATACCCCCGCTAATTTCCCCAAAGCTTGACAATGCATGATAACAGAATGACGAGGATACGTACACATTATCTTTTACTCCTGTTAATTAAATAAACTCATCGGCCGAATGCAATTACTAGTAGAAAAGTTAAAACCTTTACTAATTAGGTCGCCTGTAATGCGACCATTGACGCTCATCCGGGAACACGTAAAAGAAAGAATATCGGAAAACGTTTCAAACAATATCATCCAATGAAAAATTGCAAGCGATATAAACTGCAGTAATAATAATAACAAAATATCCAGAAAAGTCGCACAAATTCAGGACAATTGATTGAATGAATTTTGCAAACTTCTAACAAAAGTCAATTCACTTAACAGACCGGTAAAAATTTATTTTCAAGTTTGTTAAAAATTGTTTGATCAGATTTTAATCAGCAAGAATATCAGGAAACGTTTCAAACAATATCATCCAATGAAAAATTGCAAGCGATATAAACTGCGGTAATAATGATCACAAAATATCCAGAAAAGTCGCACAAAATCAGGACAATTGATTGAATGAATTTTGCAAAATTCTAACGAAAGTCAATTCACTTAACAGACCGGTAAAACTTTATTGTCAAGTTTGTTAAAAATTGTTTAATCAGATTTGATCAGATTGATATACAGGAGGACCTGGATAACCGGATTCCGATTATAAACAAATATGCATTTACATATGATTATATCATGAAGGGAAATAAATTGTCTAAAATAAAAAATTTATTGTGGAATATAATGTACATTTTAATTATTTCTCTCGGGTCTCGATTATCCATCAGGCCTTTATTTATCATGGCTGTTTTTGTCTCACGATCAAGCCGGTTAATCCAAGTTCTACTGTATTGACCTTTTTTTATGACACTGTTAAAAATGTGTACGGCGTAATGTAGTCTGTAAATAGTCCGTGGTTTTTGCCTGGGAAGCATGAGACTACCCAACCTACTGTATTGACCTGAATATACGAATACATACCACAAAACTATATACCGCGATTACCACTAGGTTCTCGACGGTTGTAATTTATTACTGATTTACGATTATATCGAAATTGTAAAGATTTACGATGAATTGTATAAGTTTTTTTGGATACACATTCTTGCTATTTTTAGAAAGCTGCCTCTAGCACTACCGTAAACCTAGTGTTGATTGCGTTAAATGGGGGTTTACAGTAAAAACATGTTACTTATACACAGTAGCGGACAAAAGTTTAAAACCACTCTAAAGAAGACGATAACTTTTTTAATATTGTACTATACGATTCGAACTTTTTTCGGAAGCTAGAGCAATTAGTTTACTAAAGGATGTGAAAAGAAATTTTTTCAGAAATTGCAATTGATTGGAATTGTGGAAAAAAATACTAAAAGTTAAATTTTTAACTTTTTTATGTGGGCCTATATCGAAAATTTAAAAAATACGATTTGTAGATCTGTGTCAATTAAACATATTCTGAAAATTTCGTCAAAATCGATCGACGTTGCAATGAGCTACAAACGTTTAAAGATGGTAAAAATTGCAGATTTTCAAGATTCTCGGCAATAAATCGTGAAAATCTGCAATTTTTACCATCTTTAAACGTTTATAGCTCATTGCAACGTCGACTGATTTCGACGAAATTTTCAGAATATGTTTAATCGACACAGATCTACAAAACGTACTTTTTAAATTTTCAATATAGGCCCACAAAAAACAGTTAAAAATTCAACTTTTAGTATTTCTTCAACAATTCCGATCAATTGCAATTTTTGAAAAAATTTCTTTTCACATCCTTTAGTAAACAAATAGCTCTAGCTTCCCCAAAAAGTTCAAATCGTATAGTACAACATTAAAAAAGTTATCGTCGTCTTTAGAGCGGTCTTAAACTTTTGTCCGCTACTGTATATGTATAGACCCGAAATTGTTCAACACACTCAACCCGTATAAAGTACAGAGATGTCCGAATAAGTGGCCACCGGTTGAAACCTGCGTTGGCCACATATCTAGGAGATGAATTCTCAGGAATTTCTCGAGCGAACACTCTTGACAATTGGTGGGGATAACAAGAGGGTCATATATCCAAAAATGGTCGACCAAATGCAGCCTATCTGTAGCCTGAGCGCGGCAAGAGTTGGACCGCGAGGGATTAAAGTATTTTTCAAACGCAAAAAATGTCTCTCTGAGAATGATCCACATAAGGATCGAAACGTCGAGAAGCATGTTTAATTAATTGCACACATTTGCTGGTTTTCTATAAATGATCGAACCCTGCGCCGAAATCATAAAATTTATTATATGATTAAAGTTTGCATTGAATTTTCAGTGTTGAAGAGGCGGCGGTCGTGCGAATTCGGGCGCCATAAAGATGGAGATCGAGATCGGGAAAGAAATCAAAGCTTCGGCGAAAAGAAGACGGTGAGGTTCCACTCAACGAGGGATTACACAATCTCCGCCTCAACCTAACCTTTCGTCCCCACCATCGTCGGTCGCGCGCGAACAACGCAGGTAGGAGTCGAGCAAGCAGGCAAGGCAGGCAAGGCAGAGGTAAGGCAGGTAAGCAAACGGGCAGACAGACAGGCAGGCAGCCGGCCAGGTATACCAGCATCTTGCAACATAATATAATAATTATGAAATTCGCAAGTTTCTAAACAGAGGCGCCCCGCACAGTGGGCTAAACCGACGAAATCTGTGTCAAAATCAAAGGACTTTCGATAGAAACGAGATAGAGCGATGAAATTTTTTTTTAAATAAAAGCTGAAACTTTTCAGAATATGATATAATTATGGAGATTGTGGTGCGAACGTTTTTTAACCTTGAAAGAATTCGTTAAACTTGCACAACTTCGAGAAAATTGTGGTTCTTCCAATACCACGCGCGAAAAAATTTTTTTTTAACCCTTTGCACTCGAAGCTATTTTAACTGGAAAATTAAACATTTCTTCCTAGCTAGGATATTTCTATTCCCTATGATTTTTGAGATTTTATGTATATGAAATTGGTATAATACCCTATACAATACCTAAATGTTTAGTAATTGATTAGATACCGATATATTTAATAATGCAAACAATATTTTGAGTAATGGTACAGCAATTTTTAGTGGTGCCTCAGAGAGGACACAATGAGTGCAAAGGGTTAACATGCGAGACATCATTTCTCGTAGATTTTTTCACGCCGATTTCAAATCTGGTTTCAAAACTTGTCTGCGACCTCAGGATATTGCAAAATCGATTTCTTGAAATTCTACATGTTTAACGAATTTTCTCAAGGTTATAAAACATTCGTACCATAATCTCCCTATTTTTCCCATATTCTACAAAGTGTCAGCTTTAATTTTTAAAAAATTTCATCGCTCTACCTCATTTCTATCGAAAGTTCTTCGATTTTGACACAGATTTCGTCGGTTTGGCCCACTGTGCGCCGCTTGCCACGATTTCCGTTTTCCTGCCTTTCCACCCTTTTCCTGATCACGCACCAGCGCTACTGGGAACATCGGGGTCGATGATTCCGAATACTGTTTTCGATAACAATGCCCCACCGAGCATATGGAACGGCGAATATTTCGGACGATGATTCCGAATCCTGTTTTTGGTAACAATGCTCCGCCGAGCATATGGAACGGCGAATGATCTAGAAACAGTTTGGCAGACGATGGATTTGGCCCGATCTTCTAGCTAAAAGCCACTAAGTTCTGCGGTTGACAGAGGAACTGAAATTGGAGACTCGGTACCGTTCGGGACACTCGCGGTGTTCGGAATTAGGCTAATGTTGTAGTTGCTTCGAATTAGACGCTTCTGTACACAGGGGAATGTTGCATAATGGAATTGCGGATCTTCGAAATAAAAATTGTCCGTCTCGATTGCAAAAGACTAACCACCGTTCTTTCTTCAATTATTCGAGTGGGCTGAAGATATTTCGGTATTCGTGAATTGCGTTAATCTTCTTACTCGTCGTTGGGCCGTTCGATGTCATTCTTGTTCCCAATTGTATGCCCGAAGGATATTTATGTATACGATTTGATCCCAACCATGATTTACTTAGTTATTGTGTTCTTCGGTAATGCCAGAAACACGAATGTGACAGGTTCATGAGCTGGCACGAACGAATATCGCTCAGCGAATGTGAATATCCGCCAATATTTAAAAACGCCAGTTCTTTATCGAAGATGGAGTGGCATCACTCCTGCTTCCACGGGAAATCATCATAATTAGAGTGCGGATTTTATGCATTTACGACAAAAAATGGGTAAGCACAATTTATAGCAGTGAACATATTAAAAATATTTAAAAACATCAACGTATTGGTTTCAGCTTAATCAGTCAAAACAGCTTAATCAGTCAATCAAACATCTTTTATTTTGCATAAAAATCCGCAGTCCAATCATAATATTCAATTAGGGGTTCACTGCAGCTTTTTAAATCTAATTACGTTGTATTGTTATCACTAGGTAAACAATCTTTCAACAATCTCACAGATACACGGCTTGCATCCAATGCGTCTAAAGTGGTAGGTAACTTGTGGTGGGAATTGAGCTCGCTCGAAACAATTGCAAAATTTGCCACCGAGCAAACAGATAAACAGACAAACAAACAAGAAAGCGAGCTAATAAAAACGTGGTAAAATAATGCCCAATTGACTTATTTATTTAAATTTATAGTGTAGAAATATGATTCGACACTCTAAACACATAAATTTGTTTTGTTTTTCTGATTAAACATATGTGTATCTGAGAGATACAGAGCGACTATACTTGTCGGGCAGAAGCCGCGAGTAACGGAAGGTTAATATAATTTTCGCACACTATAGTGTAACAGAAGAATAAACTTGTTATGCAAATGCCGACTGCTAAGACTGCTAGAAAGTGTGAGCAATAATAGGTAAAAGTGTGTCGAACCAAATAATCTGATCTCGCGAGGTACATTTTAAAACTGTAGAGTCTGCAGAATATGTGGACACAGTCCCTGAAAGTTGAACAATCGTTACAAGCAAAAAACCGTGAATTAAACACGAATGTGGAAAACAGGTACGGGTTGGGAAAATTCGGAAAAATCTCAATCGCCGTAATTATCTTATTAAATTCTCCGTTCAACCGCGAATTCGTTTGGCTGAATAAATAATTCTTTGTAAAATCATTTCTTGATCGCGCAAGCGTGCCTCTCTCGCACACTGTTCCGTGTTTCTCTGCTGGGAGAACACTCTGTACAACCGACCGAGAGGACATGACCGATTTCGAGTGGCCCGCAGACCCAATGACCGCTCTCACTTTTACGACAGGAACCGCGTGCCCGAGAATCGACGGAGGCTAATCGAACGTTCAATATTTCGCAGCCAGGAACCGTTTGTCGACAACGTGTACGAACGTCCATGTGGGTGCCAGATGCTGAAAAGCTGTGTCCCGGTATTTCTCGCAGTCGTAAACGACGTATTGCTCCTTGTTACCTTTAATGGCCCGTCTTCTTCAACTTATATTGGATCTCTACTGACCATTTCTCCTCTTCGACGGAAAAACATCGTCGACCCTGACCCGGTCCTCTTTTACATCCCACCAATTACACTCTAGACCTAGGGTCCCTCGATCTACCATAGCTCGCACTACCGTTTCACGCTTGCAAAATTGCATTGGCGTCCCTTCGACAAACACGGCTCATTGTATTAGCGTGCCAGGTATAAGAAGAATATGTATAATAAAATAAAAGGTTCCAGCATACAGTCGGTGTACAAAGTATTCGTACATCTTTCAAAAACGAATAAACTTTTCCAAATTGGTCTCAGCAGCTTGAGTTTTTTTGAGACATTAGAACTTCTAACATTAGAAGAATTAATTTCTTTTGTGTAATTGTTATTGGTTGCAATTACGAAGGGAACAGTAAAGACCATGATTTCTTAATTTTTTATCTGTGCCTGTAATGAAAATTTAATACATGTAGTTTGTAAATCTAACTAAAGCTATATGTATGTACAAAGTTTCATTGAAATTGGCTGACGGATAAAAAAGCTACGGGCATTGTAAGCTGTAAAAATCTATGAATTTACGGTTTGCGATTCATTTAAATCGCAGATTCTTACGATTTTTGCTATTTTCAATCACAATTATATTTCGTAACATCTTTGATCGATTTCGACGAAACTTCGTACATGTATATAACTAACTTAGACCTACCAGAGGCGCCTTCTAATTTTCATTACAGGTACAGACAAAAAATTAAAAAATCGTGACCTTTACTATTTCCTTCGCAATTGCGACCAATAACAATTATTAAAAAAAGTTATTTACACATTAGCTAGTAAACTAATCCTTCTAACGTCTGAAAAGAAACTCGAGCTGTTGGATCCAATTTTGCAAAAGTAATTCGTTTTTTTTTTTAAATTTCTTCCGCGCGTGGTATTGAGGACCACAATTTTCTTGAAATTGTGAAAGTTTAACGAATTTTCTCAAGGTTATAAAACGTTCGCACCATAATCTCCACATTTTTCCCATATTTTGCCATGTTTCAGCTTTAATTTAAAAAAATTTCATCGCTCTATCTCATTTCTATCGAAAGTTCTTCGATTTTGTCTCCGATTTGGACGAAAGGTCCCACTGTGTGTCGGTTGCACCACGATTTCGCAAACACCCATTGTATACAAAATAGAAACACGTTTGGAGCATCTGTCCTGTCGAAATTGTCACAAGTAGTTTGTATAATCATTTTTGTCACAAGTTCTCTCTCGTTCTCTCAGGGGGGCACGTTTCGAGAATGGCAACATTAAGAGCATGGCAGTAGGACGTATTTTACGTCCACCAGATCGGCGACTGCCATTTTCGGGGACATCTTGTGCAACGATTAAATATTTAAAATTCTTTACGGCGGCGATCGGGCGGGAAATTCGAACAGATGTATTCCGATTACCAGGAGAAATGCCGAATCAGCGGCTTTCGTTAAGTAACACCGTTAAGTAATGCTTAAGAAACGCGCGGCGAATCTTTTCTCGCGTGTCATAACGAGCCGAGACTGTCGGCGTCGAAAGTGGCAGGGATCTCTTTCGGGTATAATTTCACCGTGGCCGGTGTCGCCGGTGAGAATACAATTTCGGTGATCGTCTAATAGAAATTGCCGAGCCGAAAGGCTTTCACCGGCCGACGTGTTATGCGAACGAGCCCGCTAGCGCGTCCTACCTCAAATTTATAGATTCCACTTGCGCAATTTCTACCGGTTCTACCGTGCCCGGAGACGAGCACACTCTGCCGTTGCCTACACAGAAATCCGCTAAAAGGATCGGCTGAAAGTGGATTTTTTCAGGGACAACTGGACATCAAAACTAGACTGCGGTTTTGTTGATCTAACCGCGGTAGAACGTCCTAATAAAATATTAGATGATTGCGTAAGTTCGTGCCCGATTCGAAAATAAAATTCAATGGTTAAATTCTAATGAATACCACTTTATTCATCAATTATACATATAGTCACCATTCTTTTCTAATCGTAGACACAATTTAACCATTCTTTAGTTTCAATTTAACCAAATCTTTAACCAATCTTTCAAATTTTTAAACATTGAATTTTATTTTCAAATCGGACACCAACTTATGCAATCATCTGATATATTAGGACCTTTCTTAAATACTGTATAAACTTTCTCCTTCGAGGATAGAATTTGAGTTAATTTATTTCCTTTTCTAGCAGAAGGTAGTAGTCGATAACTTTATGGGACCAATAATTCTCGGGCCACTCAAGGACAAAGGCAAGTAGCTATTTTTTCGAAACAAAACTATGTTTGTGAACTAATTAAAGATTGAGTAAAATGTGCTAGCCGTTCTAATTAATTTATTATTGGGTCTATAACTTTTAAAAACCGGAATTTTTGACACCAGATGTCAAAACTTGTGTATGCGCTGTAGCAAATCATTGACATACACATCATCCTGAAGCTCTATTCATAACCTGCAAAATTAGTCAACAATGTTTGATTTGCTTGTGAGCATCATATTTTTTTCAATCATGGAAAGTTTTGAAAATTGGCGGAAGAAACAGCATTTGCGGGAAGTTTTGCTGAGTCACTTTTTTGCAAAGAAAACTGCAGCCGAAAGTCATCGTTTGCTCGTGGAATTGTATGGAGAACATGCTCTTGCGAAAACACAGTGTTTCGAGTGGTTTCAACGCTTTAAAAACGGCGTTTTTGACATCGAAGACAAAGAGCGGCCTGGACAGTCGAAAAAGTTTGAACATGAAGAATTGAAAGCGTTACCGAAGATCAGAAGGGACTTGTGTATTATGAGCTTCTAAAACAGGGTGAAACCATTACTGGAGAGCTGTACCGAAAACAACTGATTCGTTTAAAGAGAGCATTGAAGGAAAAACGGCCAGAATGGGAGACCAGACACGAGACATTGATTTTCCAACATGACAATGCTCGGCCACATGTTGCTCAACCCGTTAAAAACTATTTGGAAAATAGCGGATGGGAAGTTCTGCCCCACCCGCCATATAGTCCAGACTTGGCGCCTTCTGACTACCATTTGTTTCGGCCGATGCAGAATGCACTTTCCGGAATACGCTTCACTTCAGTCCAAGGCATCAAAAACTGGCTCGATTCGTTCTTTGATTCAAAAGATGACCGTTTTTTTGTGATGACATCTAGAAATTGCCAGAAAGATGGGGAAATTGTTGTAACTTCCGATGGACAATACTTTGAATAACAGAATTGTACAAGATTTTCTTTAAAAAACGCTCAACTTTCCTAAAAAAATTCCGGTTTTTAAGTTGTAGACGCAATACGTTGATAATGCTATGGATAACAGTACACGGCGCCGTCTTATGGAAATGTAAATTCTATAGTATGTTATAGCTTATCTTAATAATTTAATAAGTTCATAATGCCACGAATAACAACGGTGTTTCACGTTCGCCATAAAATCTGCGATCTAACCATAAGGGACTTAGCGCGGGGAGCGCTATTAATTATTAACGAGGATCATAAATATATTCAGATAGAAATATGTTAAATATACGCAGTAGTTCTCGGAGCAATTAAATACTGGATTCCTTTAATTATACATAATGATGAAACTTGTATCTGATTTTCGTAAGGCAGTATCCGCGGAAGTATGACTTTCACATTTTCGTATCATTAAAGTATGCATGAAGTCGAAGTGAAATGATAATGCTCCGGTTTCATTGCGCTTTACGCATCTGTACACTCCCGTGAATGGATAAAAATCTGCAGTCGAACCTCCACTCGCCTTTAATCTCCTTGGATCAGCGATAATTGGATTATATTTAGTACAAAATAAAGTGTTGGCGAAGCTGGTTACTTAGATACATTAATGGGAGAGTTTATCGGAGGTATTGTGTTGGAAAAAATACCTCGGCAGCCACTCAGAAAGCTGCGATAATGATCGGGAGGAGCCCTCGCTTTAAATCATAATAAACCTATTAGTGAAATGTACGAGGGTTAATAAACGCGTTCAGTTTTACTTTAAAACCGCAGTCGATACAGGAATAACCTCTTCGACGTTGCAAAAATCGCTACAAAGACATCTTTTGTGTGTGTTTCGGATCGCCGCGCGCCGCGCCGAAAGTAATAAAAATATTTTCGCGTGAAACGAGTCGCGCGAACATGAATGAGTGAAAGAACGTCGTTGTCCCGTTTGAAGAACGAAACAAGAACGCGGTTCATTAGAAAATTAAGGCCCGGCCCCATTATCGTTGCATTAGATATCCCAAGTTTCTCGCGCGATAATTATGCCCGGGACGATATCGGTCGCTCGGCCGATTATCTCGTTACATAATTTTACGAGCGTATTTCGGGAAGTAACGCTGTCAATGTTCAACGGCAAGCCTGTTATGTTAAAACTGCAAAATACAAACACACATCGCGCGGCTCACCGTCGCACGTTACTCTCCCTTTTCCCGGTTGCTGTTATTGCACGACACGTTTTCGCGGTTCCGACCATTACACGGCGCAAACATTACAGAATCGTCGATCCCTCGCGAATGTTTGATCTTCGTGTTTGCCTTCGTGTACACGTCGCCGCGATCATTCTCGCGTAAATGCACGGCGAAACAACTTCTCGACTTTGCAAATCTGGTGCCGCGACGTTACCGGATGATAGTCGCAAGTGGAACGTTGGACCGGAAGAACATTTTTCATCGATCACGGACGAAAGCGCGATGGTTCGCTGGCCAGGCGAGAAATAGATAAAAAAAAAAACGTGGACCGACTGGCACATTATTCGCAGCTGCGAAACCGAAGCGTCAATATTTGATCGCGACCGCATATGGCGCCCGCTCCAAAATTGAATTGAAAATTCGATCGAAGTGTACCGTCGTCGCGACGCCTGGTTTCTATCAAGTGTCTCCAAATTGGCTAATTTTCCAACCACCAGAAGCTTCCGCTCTGATCCACAGAATTGCGTGTTCTCTCGATCGATGAAATTCACGACTGGACTGCGGATCTTTATGCAAAATAAAAAATGTTTGCATTGATTGCAAAGACACAGGAGCCAAATACAAAAAATTTCATTCTTCTTTTAATTATCTCATTAATTAACTACTACACTGGTGACCTTAAATACCTTTTGAATACCTCCACTGTTTCAAATTGTACGCGTACCCATTTTTGTCATAAATGCATAAAATCCGCAGTCTATTCACGACTTCAGGTGGTCAATTAGAGCTGATTTCTCGAGTAGTGAAAATGGTAAAATGATACTTGTTGCACAGTTCCGAGGAAACACAATTCCAGTTTCTAGGGTGTCTACAATCTCGTATAAGTGTCGATACCGAGCTCACAGTTTCCACGTTTTCAATCGACACTAAAGCAGATCCGAGGTAACGTTCATTATGCTGAATGAGCCTTGCTCCCGTATTCATGGGCCAGTGCAAGCAGCCACAGGCCTGTTGCAGAACCGTGACAGGTGTCGTCGCACGATCACAAGTGTATTTAACTGTTGTTTCAACTTCGATTTCTACTCGTCTTTAAACATCGTTCGCAAAGCCGTAAACTGCACCGTGCCGCGCTGGCACGTTTCGCGAAACACACAAAGGTGTGTAACCATTACCATATGCTTCAATTTGCGTAATTTCGATTTTAAGAACGAAATTTCTTGTAAGTAATAGCTACAACAGACGCGGTGTTCCTAAAAAAAAAAGTGTGCATCGTTGAAGAGACGCCTCAGCAGCAGGAAAAGTGTTCGAGCAGCTTCGGTATGTCGCGAACTTGGATCATTCGGTAAAAAGGAATTAGCCGAGTGGTCTTTCTTTTAAAACTCGGAAGAGAGCGCGACTCCATTTTTAACTTTATTTCCATTTACGCATTTCAGGAAACCCGGTAAGATATTGAATTCGAATAAATTAAAATTAGGTAACTGTTATTCAAGATTTTTCGGAGAATCAAGAAAGAGAAAGTACGAAATTGATTTATCAAGAGAGAGAGAGAGAGAGAGAGAGAGAGAGAGAGAGAGAGATGTCTGAATTTTTAGTGCTCGTTGATTTTTTATAAATACGTGGACGAGTCAAGGAGTCCAATGTGAAAAGAATAATTTGTGAATTTTGGTTGGAGAACAAGGCGAGAAGGTCCTTAAAAGAGACCCGTTCTAGTTAAACGATCGAACTTTTCCACGCGCCGACGAGCGTTTTTACATTTCAGAATAGCGTGCAAGTAAGAAACTGTTTCCTTTCGTAAACACTCGCAAGCACTCTGGAAACTTTCCGCGTTAAGCAATCCCCGCGCCGGTGTAGGAACGCCGTGGAAAACGGCGTGCAAAGGCGGCAATTGCGACACAGAGCCTGTTTCGAGATTCGCTTAATCGCCGGGCCTTGAGGGCCTAGACCCAGTTACTCGAATTGCAATAGACGCTTCTCGTCCCCCTAGCGCAATGAGGCCCCACTCTCTCTCTCTCTCTCTCTCTCTCTCTCTCTCTCTCTCTCTCTCTCTCTCTCTCTCTCTCTCGCGACACTACATTTTCGGCGACGCTCTCGGCGGTCGCATTTCATTAACTTTTGTTCGCGACTTTCCCGTAAAATCGAACCCCGTTCGAAAGCGAATAAGAATCCGTGTAAAAACGACCACGTTCCCGAGTGAAACTAGCCAAAGAATCCGTCGAGGCAAACTCTATTAATGTCAACCACTAATTACGGCAGAATTAATTCCCTGTGATAAGAAATTACTCCCACACAAAAATATTGGAGAAATATTCGCGACGAGAGCATATTTTAATGATCGTGTCAAAGAAATTAAGCTGTGCTACGTTGTCATTATTTGAACAAATGTAATGTTTCGAGGGTGCTGCTTGCGCAGCTGCACTCTTCATTCAAAAATGAAGTCTCCCGCCCGCAACTTGGAGCGCTGCTTTCATGCTTTCAACATGAAACGTGTCTCAATGTGAACCGAGCACACGAAAAAAAGGAACAAATAATTTATAGTATCCGAAGGAAAATGCGTACGTCGAAACTGGTTCAGGTGTTGCGAAAAGAGATGATTTTTCTTGAAATATGTTAACGCAATACGTAAACGAACTACTTTCTACGAACGTTGCACGAAAAATAAAATTACTCCCTTGCTGGTACTTCGTCGAAAGGAACAAAGTTGCCGTCGCGGCGCGCGTTTTCTCCTTATTAATATATTTATGATGGTAATCTCGATGTGCCAATACTTTCGTCCAGCGCCGCGTATCGCGAATTCCTTTATTGCGTATGTAAGAACGGTTTGCTTAATCGGTTTCGTGTTCGAATGTGTCCGCGAACCACGCGGCTTGGCCGTAACGATATTAAAATTGACAATGGAACGCGTGCGGCCGCGTGTTCGATCGGCGTTGCAGAACAGAGAGCGAGAGCGAGAGAGAGAGAGAGGAAAGCATGCTCGTTGAGTCGCGCGTCAAAAAGCGTTAGAACGTCGAAAGAATTCGCGAAGGAAGACAGTATCGGTTGATCGCTTCACGGCGTGTAATAAGGTTAAGTTCGTAGGAGCGTGATGCGAGAACGGTCGAGCGGGGACGGGATTGGCCGAGGTATGCCGAACAGTGCCGAACCCATTCGGACGGGATTGGCCGAGGTTCGCCGAATCCTGCCGAACCCGCGCGAACCGACGTGCACGCGTTCGCGCGTAAACGACTTCTGACGTATCGGTCGGGTACGTGTACGCATAAAGATATTGAATAAGAGATAGCGAAAAGGTTGATAATAATGTGGTAACACTAAACGCACGGCCCGATATCGTGAGAGCTATTCCGGTCGCTCGTTAACACGCGGTGAAAGTCAATAATAATCCTGGCACAATAGAATTTGACGAAATCTTTCCCATAGATTTCGGTGCTCCGTAATTTTCTTATTCGAAACACTTTCTCCATCACGTTTTCGGGAATTCAATGTGCCCGAATTATTCGAATACCTTTCCAGGTTCAACATTCGAATTCGTAGCGAATGCAACAGAGTAAAACGGTTTTATCGCCCACTGAATATATGTTGAAACCAGTAAAAAAAAGTTAAAATTTGTTACCCCGTGTAATCTATGGTCACAGTGGAGGCCATTTGCATACCGGCGATATATTTCGTCAGCGTGTAACCCATTATGAACCTGTTGCCGGTGATAAAGTAGCAAAAAGTGTACACGGTTAGACCGTGTTACGCCAAAATTTTTCGCGTTCCCCGTTCGACGGGTCGCGGATGCTTCCGACACGCACGTTACATGTGCACGCGTGCAGAGAAACGCGCGCGCGACGCACGATTATGTTGCACAATTCGATATCGAAGTCTACACGAGCGCGTACGCGTGCGCTTTCGTTCTTTCACCTTCTGCATAAAAAATCGCGACGAACGCGACACCCGCATGCATCGCTTTCACATCCAAAAAAGAAAAAATAGGCGCCCATATCGTCGACCGAATAAAATCTGCTTGCGAAATGTCACGAAATTCGTCCCGTCGCTATTTACCATTCGTATCGTTCCGGACCGTCTCTGTCTCGGAATCTCTCGCGATACTTTCGGAATAAACGTGCGCGCGCGCATGCGTCATCACAGCGAAGCGTGTATTTACCGGTAACACATGGTACGACTAACCTCTGAGAATGATCGACCAAGTAATAATATTCGCGGCGTAATCACGTACACAGAAGTAAGGATGAAAATCATGAATGACGACACTGCTGTGTAGTAGCTTCGTTTTCAAACTATTTACGATTCAATGTTTTCGCGATTGTCTTCGCGTTGGACCAGCCTTTCATCGAGAAGGGAATCGACGGAAACAGACACCTGTCAGACGCGTCTTTAACACTAGCTTTGCGGAGCGTTAGAAATTATTATTCTACGTTATCTCGTAAAAGTATCGAGAATATATCTATTCGGATTTTTAAAAATTTACCATCCGTCGAAATACAGTGACTCCCATTAATATTCGGACGCTCTAAAAAACGCGATAATCTTTTTAATATTGGTCTATACGATTCAAACTTTTTTCGGAAGCTAGAGCACTTAGTTCGCTACATAGCTTGTTCTTAAGAACTTCTTCACTAGCTTCTTCAGAAGCTAGTTTTTAAACGCTATCAGTTGTTATAATTTGATTCACGTGTATGAGAATGCCGAGAGGAAAAGTACTAACAAGTGAAGAAAAAGCTTCAATATCGATGCTTATAAAGATATGAGCTGCTCTAATCGCACAATTTCTAAGAAAATTAATCGGTCATATACCGTGATCAATAATTATATCAATTTACGTGAAAATTACGGGAAAAATCATTTTAAAGGTGGTAATAAAATATTGTCAAAGAGACGACGTTCATTATTAATGAGATCTGCGGCTACGGAAAGGAAAACTGCAGCACACAATTTCGAGCTGAATCGGAGGTTCCAGTAACAATAAGACGTGTGCAACAACTTTTAAACTCTTCTGGACAGAAACGCAACGTAAACCAGGCCTTAAAGAAGTACATAAACAGGCCTGTATTGATTTCGCACGGGCACAAAAGCACAGTGACTTTATAGAAATTTCGGCCACACACTGTAATATGCGAAAAGGTGGAGCGCGCCGAGGTGTTAGGTAAGAAAGATGAAAACTCACCCTCAAGCTTCATGCCGACTTCGAGGCACTTCTGAAAACGGCAGTAGGGACACCGTTTCCGTTGCGTCTTGTCGATGTGGCAGGACCTCTCGGCGACGCACGTGTAGACCTTCTTGTTCTGGACGGTGCGTTTGAAGAAACCCTTGCAGGATTCGCAGGTGAGTAGCCCGTAGTGGTAACCGGAGACCTTGTCGCCGCATACAGGACACAGCTCCTCGATCACGATGTCCTTGGTGTCGGGGAAGTCGGATGGACACGGTATCGAGCCGGTCACGACGCCAACCCCGACCTGGCCCAATCCAGGATGACAGAGGGTACCAGTTGGTAAAGAATAGGTGGTAGTTGGAATGGCGACATTGCCGCTTACCGTAGCGGATCCTCCGCCGCCGCCTCCTGTGCCTCCACCGGTACCACCGCCGCCAGCAGCGGGGTTTCCAGCGGTGGGCCCACTGCCGCCAGCGGTACCCGTACCACCGCTACCCGCTCCACCACTCGCGGGTCCTCCGTTATAACCGCTTCCGGCATTCTCGAGGGCAGTCGACGTTCCGCAGCCGCCCCCTGCGCCGTTAGCCGCGCCGTTGTTGCCGCCATTACCTCCGGCCCCGCTTCCGGCCCCTGTTGGCGAGAATAGACACGTGTACACCTTCTTGTTGCCGCAAGATCCGATCTCGAGTGCCGAAGATGCGGCGCAGCCACCGGTCCCGCCGTTGTTACCGTTTCCACCGCCTCCGCCACCTCCTCCTCCGCCGCCGCCACCGCCACCTCCTCCTCCTCCACCTCCTCCTCCCCCGCCGCCCGTCGGTGAGAACAAGCACGTGTACACTTTCTTGCTGCTGCACGGCGAGCTGTTGCGTTTGAAGAAACCCTTGCAAGACTCGCACGTGAGCAGACCGTACTGATAACCAGACATTTTGTCGCCGCACATGGGGCACCGTTCCTCCAGAGCGGTCGAGTCGAAGAACGCCGCGTCGAAACTCGAGATACCGGTCGTCTGCGAGTGGGCCTGATTGTGCACGGACAACTGTTGCTGTTGTTGTTGTTGTTGCTGTTGAGATTGAGCTTGGTGACACATGGTGGCGGGCGGACTCTGAGCGCAATTGCCATATGGCGAGGAACCGTAATGCGACTGTTGTTGTTGTTGCTGTTGCTGCTGTTGGGACTGTTGTTGACCGGCACCGGCCGCACCTTGGGGACTACCCTGCGGGCTTAGATGGAACGGCGACATATTCAGGGATATCAGGCCCGAATGCTGCTCCATCTCCAATAACATATCACCCTTGCGCAACCACTGCACGGAGAAACGTGCTCGTAGCGTATCGGTTCATATATGTGGCTGTAGGGTACTCTCTCGCGGGGTATAGTTGACTCGGCCACAGTCGGGAACGGTGTTGTTTTACTTTTCTTTTTTTTTTTCGTTTGTTTTTGCAAATGCCGTATCGCGTGTATGGATGTGTGTAATATTCTTGTGTGTGTCTGTGTGTCTGTGTGGGCGTATGTGCAATAGCAGCGACGGTTATAGATTCACTTTAGTTTTCAAGCGTGCAAGGTTTTCGCGGTACCCTCGATGCTAGAGTACCACCGGTAACTTATGACAATATAATGGCGATGACGATGACAACAACGACGACGACGACAACATACACGAAGACGAGCGCATAAACACACTTGGTCCTCTCCCTTGGCACGTATAATATCGATCACCAGTCACGCTTTTCCGTGGCACACGTCAAAGAACGAGAACCCATCGCGCACCACTCGCTTCATCGTAACCCATGCGACTACGTCCGAATCATCGTAGAACGTGATATCTCGTCGTGTTCCCATTAAAAAATATGAAAAACGAAAAGATGGCTGTCACTGTGGCATATACCCAGAGGACGCGTCTCCGTATGTTTACGGAACAACGCGAACCACCACGTCGTCGTCCCTCGTTCCTCTATCTCGCCGCGGAGAGACACTGATAATCCAGCGTTAGATCGTGATCACGGAACCAACGGATCGGCACAAACACGAG
The DNA here is from genome assembly GCA_028455765.1 of Lasioglossum oenotherae. Classification (NCBI taxonomy): domain Eukaryota; kingdom Metazoa; phylum Arthropoda; class Insecta; order Hymenoptera; family Halictidae; genus Lasioglossum; species Lasioglossum oenotherae. The sequence continues at coordinate 2,695,372 of CM052294.1, read as the reverse complement.
AGACCTGCGAGAACCGAAACCGGCTGGTCTGCACACGCCACCGGGGACGGACCGCCTCGCGAGAGTGGTTTACCGTACAGAAAAAACAATCGGCCCGGTCGTTTCCTCGAACACGCGAACCGGTGGATCGCGCATGCGCGCACGCGAAAACAAAGTTTAATCCACGGGCGTTCGTCACACAACTAGTAACACCGCGGAGACCAGCGAGGTAAATAGGGCGGCGAGTCGAGGTGTAGCGCGGCACACACACACTGTAATAATCCAAAAGTATAACACTCCGTTGAGAAAGGAGGGTGCGTAACAGAGTCCGAGACTGGTGTAACCGAGAGTAATCGGGTAACACGAACGTGTACCGATAGACACAGGCAAGAAGAGGCGGCGAAAAGTGAATCAGAGAGAGAAAGATATATATATATATATGTGTGTGTATATATATATATATAGAGGGAGAGCGAGGAAAAGAGAATCCTCCAGTTCCCCGGACGCACGACTTGACAGCTCGGCTATCTGCGTACGACTAGTTGTCTTCTCGTCTCGTTGCTTTCCCGAAGGGCCCGTCCCCTCCCCGCAGCCGCCCTATCGACACATGGAGGTAGTAGGTAGAGTCGGGAGACCGTCTCGTGAGACACACGTCACGTATATCACAGCCAGCTAGCCAGCAGCAACGGCGACGATCACGACGAAGAACGTGTAACACACCGAAGAGAACGAAGACGACGATCCAGCACACGGGGTCCTGCCTCGGTTGTCGTTATTACTCCGTTCCGTTGAATCGGTTGTCCCGCGGTAGAAAAAAACACACGTCACACGTCCAAGAGAGAGAGCGAGAGAGGAAGAAAGACTGGGAGATAGAGCGTGCGAGAGAAAAAGAGATAACACACCGCGCGCACGTACACGAAAGACGAAACATCAGGCTCCTCCGCAGCATGCGGTCTCGTATATACGGAACACGCTCGGTTTCGGGCCGGCACAAGGAGAGACGGATACGCGCGCTTCAACCGTGACACCGTCGGGAGTAAAATAAAATTGGCAGAACCGGGAGAACGGCGAGAGGCGCGCACCGTGTTCGGCTCCCTTCGCGTTTCGGTTGGTATAGAGAGGAGAGGAGAGAACGAGCGCGCGCGCGCGTGTGTCCCTTTACCGACGGGCACAGGTCGAGTGCGAGACCGCGGGAGCGAGAGAGATAAGAGAGCACGGCGGTATAACCAACACAGCGCACAGCATAAGTGAAAGTGATTCAGCAGCGCATGCCACCGCGCGCGGCCAGGTGCCCGACGGAGTAGTGGAGGTGCCTTCGGAGGGCCCTGTCTGGTGGGGGGGGCGACACGCGGTTCGGGAGGAGAGGGACACTAGAGCGAGGAGGAGTGGCGGGAGGGCGGGAGGTATTGCCGCGGTCGAAGGGATTCAGGGAGGAGGGGCGAAGGAGGTTGCACGCCGGATGGAGGGGATGGCCTACTTACGGAACCAGGTCTATGTCGGCCGGAGAAGTATTGTCCACGTACGCGCTCCCGCGCCGCGCCGGTCTGCCGCCGTTATCGCCGCCGTTTTGTCGACCGTATTTGTCGTCGGTGCTCTGCCGGCGAATACTCGGACGCACGTGTGTACAAGAGAGAGAGCCCGCACGGGATCCGATCCGATTCGATACGATCCGAACCCCGCCGATCCCGTCGTACGATATTTTCCCCAAAAAACTACCGATCAATTGAGAAAATTCAAGACTACCGCGGCTGACGGCATTCGTTCGATCAAGTCAGCCTTAACAACCGGAGGGAAACGCAATGAATTATTTTCCCCTTCCGGGACGCACCCAGCGTAACGCGACGTATTTACATTCGCGCGTGCGTCTACATACACACGGGCCAATTTTTTCGCCTGCGAGGAGGATAACGCGAGAAAGATCGGATAGACTGTATAGAGAGTCCCGCGAGAACAACTCTTGCTTTCAAAGAGCACAGGGGAGCCAAACAGAGAGTCGCGGTAAGCGGGCACAGGGCAGGCGCACAGGCCACATACAGGCCGTGGCTGGGTCAACAGTAACGCCGTTGGCACTCCCCGACAGTGCCAGTGCTTCTCTGTGTGTACGTCGCAGTAGATGTACGACGCGAGAAGGTGGGGAGACCCACTGACCCAGTTCGCTGAGAACATGACGCAGCCGCGACTCACTCCCTCTCATTATGTCTTTCTCTCTCTCTCTCACTCTCTCTCTCTCTCTCTCTCTCTCTCTTTTGCTCCGTCCCGCTCTTCCCCCCTTCGCCCTCTGTAACCCTCTAGTATCCAGCTCGCGCATCCCACCCTCCTATCTTGTCTTCCGTCTCTGTTTCGCGCGCGTCCAAGCCTCTCCTTACTTTTCTACATGCTTCGCCACCCTAAACTCGCGCGGCTATCTTTTTTTTTCTTTCTCCTCCTTTCATCTTCTGCCTGTTGTCGATCTCTTCTTCTTGTCTTACCCTTGCTCCCTCTTTTTCCGCCATGTCGTCTTTGCGCTCTCTCTCTCTCTCCCTCTCTCTTTCTCTGTCACTCTCTATTCTGCCCTCTCTTTCTCCGTCGACGGAGCGTGGATATTTTCTTTCTCTGACACTACCTCTCTCGAACGCCCCCCGTCGGCCCCCCGCTGCCCGGCATCCTAGGCCCCCTCGTTCTTCCCCGCGCCTTGCTTATTCACTTCGAACGTAATTGTCGCGCTCTTTTCCGTCCAAGTAACCGTGCGCGCCTGCCGTAATAGCGTGTACACACGTTTACGTGCGGCGCGGCGCGGTCGCCGTGCCCCGTGTGTGTGTGTGTATGCGACATCGCGCACACCGTGTCGTCGACGAATGCACGCGGGCAACTATTGCGAGCGTGTTGTCATCGTCATCGTCGTCGTTTTGTGCCGTATCCAGTGCACTAGGTTTAGAGGTTAGGCGCACCACGGATCAACCGATGATGATCCTCGAATTTTTCTTCTTTTTTTTTTACCTGATCCAATCGGACGGGATTTCGTGCTCGAATCACCCGAGAAACGGAAATCGACTCTTTTCTCTTGGTTTATACTTTGGATCAACGGACAGAATCGAACACGCGCGCGGCGAGTTTCGATTCGAGCACGATACCGCTCGCCTCTCCATAGACCTTACGTAACCACTTAAAAATATATTCGTACAGTTAATTAGACGAGCATAAAAGCAAAGAGTATATAAGCAGCGTGTCACAGCGAGCGGGAAAGTATTTGCGAAGAATTTGGAAGTAGAGTTGCATTAGCTTGGATGTCGATTGTATTCCGATATGCAGTACGCCTGTCCATGCCGTATTTTATTATTTATAGCTGAAGATAACATTTTAGTTACTGTTTAGTCCGATGATAGATAACATCGTCGTTTAACAGGATAAACAAACTTCTGTAATCTACGTATTTGCATTGTAATCCCCAGTCCAGGTATTAGCAGCAACTATTCGCGAGATACGAATGCACCGACAGGCCTATCAATTAAATCCACTGTTCATTTCGGCAAACTAATAAACGTGCAGGTGTGTCAAGTAGTATTTTGACCCTGCGATGGCATCCGGAATCTCCATACTAATTTGTGCTGCAGCATGGAATTCCCTTTTGTTGTCTATATAGAACTATCACAAATAAAGATAATTTAAAAAACAATGTTACACTGGAGTGTGTTAACTATTTCTGACTATGCTGTAATCTTTTTAGAAGGTTCTAGATAAAGGGTACCATTTTTTCAACGTGAGGAAAATGTGCAAATCACGCCCCCCTGGGGAGGAAGCGAGGTTATGTGGAACTCTCCCCGGCTTGGCCCGAGGGGCGCGATGGGGCATAACCACTAACAACCCCACAACCATTCCTAAGCTAATAAGAGGATATTCGGATCAAACGTGGATACAACGGGTCATAGATAGACGGTACCATAAATTTCAGTTTCCTCTTGCGAAGCCAACATTTATCTGAATGTCCATTCTTTGCTCGCTAATATATTAATTGATGATCTTAACGCTTTACCTACCGGAAGCCTATTAATAGGATTTTCAATAATTGTGCAAAAATGGGTACATATAATTTAAAGCAGTGGACATTATAAAAATATTTAAAGACATCAATGTATTGGTTTCAGCTGAATATGATAATTAAAAGAAGAATACAAGTTTTATTTGGCTCCTCTGTCCTGCAACCAATGCAAATTTTAAACTGAATCAATTCAAAGTAATTTTTACGATATCGTCAAAAATGAACCATTAGATGGTACTTGTTATTTCAACATTATATGTATAGAAATTCATTTAGCGTTAACATCCTTTTCCTTCAAATATCTCGAAACAAGAAATACATGACTCGGACCACTTTCATAATTACAGGCACAAATACAAAAGGTTTTCATAGACCTATACATTTTGGTTGGCTAAATGATCGTTAAACAGTGGATTGTTCATTGCTTAGCCGAAAAGAGAAACGTGAGAAGCGTTGCGATGGATTGTTAATTAAGACGCCGAGCAAGAGAAGAGGCCTGTCCGATCGATTAGCTGTAACCCGGGTGGAAAAGCAATAGGTCGGGTAAAATCGGAAGCAACGGCCGCTTTCCCTTTAAAGCCCCTTTCTACTTTCGGTTCCTCTGCCGTTTACGCAACAAGTGAGCCGAACCTATTTAACGATGACCCCTTAAACGCACGCCCGGCCACGTCACGAGTTATCGTGAAAAGAAGAACGCTGGTTGGGATTCGATCGCAGCCGGGCTTCCGCTGTTCTCACCCATTGTACCCAGCCGATTCGTACACACGCGGGTGGGCACCCGATCCACCCGCGAGCGTGCGCGCGCGTGCGTCGAAACGCGGGTGCGCAACACACCGGTTTTTTTGTTCCATCGGGAGCAAATCGGAAACGACGTGTACCTGCTGGTCGCCCGGTGGGCAGGACCATGCCAACACACACATGCGATTCTATTTCCATCGGGGCATTGAGAAAGAATAAAGAGCCTCTGTGTGTGTTCCATTGCGTGCCCGGTTGAATCACGATCGCCGCGTGACGATGAAACACCGACGCACGAAATCGCCTTTTCCACAATTTACGAACAAATATGATTAAGCCGCACAGGTAACCTGCACCGAAACTCTCCCGTCCATTAACAAGGGAACGCTTCTTGTTGATTTAATCACAATGAGGGCACGATTGTAGTCCCAAAGGTTCACGCACAAATTCGAAGTGGTTGTGCAGATAGCCCGTGGGTAAAAGCTGTTCAACCGATTGAAATGTATCCATGCCAACAGCAGTTGACTGCCTTTAATGAATTTATACATTTACGAAAATATCTTGCTGAAATCGAAATTCTCATTTGAAAAGATACTCTTTGCTCTTTCTAGCAAAAATTGAAGGATACGCCATAAATGCCTCTCGTTGACGATGATTAGACTGCGGATCTTTATGCAAAATAAAAACTGTCTACGCCGATTCCAAGACACAGAGGTTACATACAGATTTCTTTCTTGTTTTAATTATTTTCTTGAACTGAAATCAATACGTTGATGTGTTCTTAAATTTTTTAAATATGTCCACTGCCTTAAATTGGATGTACCAATTTTTATTATAAATGCATAAAATCCGCAGTCTAATCATGATACATATTCCTTTAATATGGAACAAACTGTTCTAAAAGTTTCCCAAAAGAAGTTTTGAAAAATTTAGCTGAAAAAACGTGTACTTCGAGGGTGATCCAACTTCTGCTACACAAGAGTATAACGATTGGTTTTCCAAGGTGTTCAGAAAACGAGTGATCGATAGACTGCGGATCTCTGTGCAAACTAAAAATTGTCCTAACGCATTGCGTCGAATTAACTCCTTCTTCTCATAGAATCCGCAGTCCAGTGATCGATAACTTCGAGCAGCAGTGAATAAGTCAGCTTCCGGGCCGGTTTTCATAAAATCATTTCGAACGGGAATTAGCATGGAGATGCCCAGCGATCAGAAGAAACGGAACTGCGCTGCTGTTTTATAGGTCAGCGTGTTAAGGTCTGGCGTCTCGACGGCAAAATGAAATTACCGAGCGAGTTTTTACTTGTTAGAAATTACGTCTTCGAAATTGAGTGGCCGCCCGCTCTGGACGGAAGAAATAGCAAGAACGATCGCAAGAACCGTGTGTGTCGGGCACGTTTTCGTGATTTTTCGTTCGTGCGCGACGCGACCACGAGAGACCCATAAAAGCGAGAGAAGCGGGAGAGTCTGTTGTGAGAGTAGGAACGAAAGGGAAAAGGGCCGTGTGGCGCGGCTCTGCGGCCACGGAGCGGCCGAAAGGGCGGAAGAACCGACGAAAGAAAGTGAAAGCTGTGACCCAGAAACTCTGGAAATGTAAATGGCGCGCGCACCGACACGTTCGGGAATTATAAATCATTATACACCGAGAGTTCTACAGTTTCGACACCCGATAAAACCGACGATTTCGTTAGAACCGGAGTCGAGAACGACTCGACGGCCACCTCGAAAGGGAAAAATTACGACGAAATATAACCACGCGTTCTCGAGAGCCTCGATGGAAGCGTCGGTCACCGGACGTAGCCCGCACGTATATATCGGATAACCTGCATTACATTTTATATATCTTTACTCGCTTGTCGATAGACCGTTTCGGTTTCTTGTTCGAAAGTGTTTTTCGACGAACACAACCGCGAGAGTACCCGAGGAGTCCTTCTCCCCCCCCCCCCCGTCTTGGACGGAATTGCGCGACCATTATCGGCATTACGCTATTTCTGGGTCAATTAGCATCGCACTGATCCTTTAAACGCTCGTAGGCGAGCAGCCAGTGTCGCGGACACACGCGGAATTGCGGCTATCGGATGTAATTTACCTCTTGATAGAGACCGGGCCTCGCGAGGAGCTCTGTTTACAAGCGTTTCCGTCTTTCCGTGTCGCCGAGACGCGGAAATGACGGTGATTAGGCTTGTACGTCGTACACAGTATCGCCGATTTCCATCGTGCCTTCATTTTATTTATGTAACTTTCCTGAACTTCAGTGCGCGCGACTTCAGTCTAACGGACTCGATGCAGCGTTGCTCGTCTCGCACTAGTGTAGCGAATGTAGAACAGTGTTATTTTAATACGTTATCTCCAGCCAATTGAAAAGAAAAGACATTTTTATTCGGCTCCTGCCTCTTGCGAGTGAGGCAGAACATTTTTATCTTGCATAAAGATCCGCGGTTCAGTGACCAGGACATTCGTGTGCTTAATAAAACTGATCTGCATTAATTGCAAGAGATACATCAGCTACATAAAAATGTATTTATTTCTTAAGTGGCTTTAACGATGGATTAACGAGTTCGTAAAGAAATTGATGTCTTTATGTATTATATTGTATTTGTATAAAATAATGTACAACAGATACTGCAATGCAATAGTCTACATCTTCAAGTGTTTTTCCTGTTCGACCTATTTCTGTCAGAACATAATTAAAGCTTCAGTCCAGTGATCAGGAATAGAGACTTTGAATCGGAACACAAACTAGATTTTTAATGCCACAGTTCTTATATATATATATAGGATAGGAAGCTATCGGGAGATATTTTTCGATAAGGTTTTATACTAAACAAGTTCAACAGCAAGAGTCCTCGTGAACAATGTGAAAAGCGCATCGATCGCGTTCGACGGTTGTTTATCGCAGTGCGATAATGTACACGGCCAATACTATCGATGAAACAAACGAAGCGTCTAATCAATAAAGCGTGCGGTTAATTAGTCCGCTACTTCCCGTTCTCGCGGGACGATAAACGAGCACGCGACCAAAATCCTCTGCACCACGGCATCCAATAATCTAATAACGCGGAATCCTCATAAACTGAGCCTTCGGATACGTTACGGGCTCTATACGGTGGTAACATTTAAACTCTATGTATACTTAGCATCGTGAGCGTGCGTGCGCGCGGGCGCAGATCAATTATGTCAGAGAGGCTCATAAATGTATTCAGGGTAGAAACGAAAGTAATCTTACTTTCATAGATCGAGGAGCATTGCGTTTGAAGATGGAATGTTAATATGTATATTAAGGTCGTTCTATCTCCCGTTAGAAAGAGAAAAGAAGAGAGGGAGAGAGTGTGGTAGAGGGAGAAAGAGGAGAGAGAGAGAGAGAGAGAGAGAGAGAGAGAGAGAGAGAGTTGTATGTATATCGACTTCTAGCGGCTGATTACTATCTCGGCATTAGCTATGCAGGTACGGTATCTATAACTCGTAATATTCGACGCAAAGAATATGAGCTTGGTGCGATCTCTCTCTTTTGCTCTCCCTCTCTATTCCTCTTTTATTGCTGCGTGTCTCTCTTCCTCTCTTTTTCTTTTTGCTCTCTCCTACTCTAAACAACGTGTCTCGGTGTGTGAAGTGTGCCAAGGACCGCCCCACTCCGCAATCCCATTTTCGAAACTAAAAGTAAAATCTAACTCATTGTGCTGTTATACAGGGAGGCCCGTTACCGCGTAACACATATATTTTTGTCGTGCCGTCACCGAGGAACTGTCGAATTCATTTTAGGGCGACGCGAACGGAATACGAAACAACGGCAGCGGCCCCGGTCCTCCGTCGAAAAGCTTCCGAGTCTAGCCTAGCTCACGCGTAGAGGATCGAGAAGAAGAAGAAGAAGCGATGATCCATCGAGGGTCTCGTATCGATTTCACGCCGGATGCCCGGACCATTTTTCCGGAGTCGCGTGAAACGTTACACGGCCGGCCGAGCCGCACGTGGGCGTGTAATATATACTTTTTCCAGCGTCCTCCGGATCTCCTTTTTCTTTGCGAAACGATTCCCCGGACCGTTTTCGCCCGGCGAGGATTGCGCAAATCGTCTCCGCCGAGCCGGGTGAAAGAGAAAGAAAAATGAGAAATAGAAGAAACCGGGCGCGAAGAAGAAGAAGAAGAAGAAGAATAAACGGAGTAGGAGGAGGAGGAGCAAAAGAGAGACGGAGACTCGGAGAAAGAGAGAGGATTGTTTCATCCACGAAATGCGAACTGGCGTTTTGCAGGCCAGTTCGCACGTCCTTGACACACTTACCCACATGGGATATCGCGAGACCACGTGTAACTGTGTGCGCATTAACGTGCATGCGCGTGCACACACACGTATGCACACGCTCTCGAGCCCTCCTCCCTCTGTATACGTGTAAATGCATGCCTCTCCCACCCTTGCTCTCGGCCGCCGCTGTGTGAGTGTGTGGTGTACGTTACGACGCATAACACACAAACGCACGCAGACACACAGGGAAACGGACGGCGCGGGGCGGCACACGGACGCAGGAAGATGCGAAGTCGCGCGTGCGCGCGTTTCAGCGTGCGGATCCGCCGTTCTATGGCAAAGGACGCGTAGACCAGTTCTCTGTGTAGAAGTGCAAGGATGTATCCCCTCGCGTGTGCGCATGCATTCACGTCTGTGCATGTGCACGTGGCTGTGTGCGCGCAGAGCCGGTCATGTATATACATATACCCCAGACGACCCTCTCGGTGCTCGTCGGCTCCCATTTTTATTACCTTGCAACTGGGACACACGATGGAATTCGAAATGGACCTTAAGCCGCGATGCAACGCCGCGAAATCCGCACGCGAAATGCGGCGAGACCGTGTCCGCCCACTATCGGAAACTTATATCTCTGTCCGAGATAAGAATTATTGTCGTAATAGATTCGCACCACACTTCTCTGCCTCTCTGGCGGTTTCTCTTCTTTTTTTTTACATTTACTCGCTCTCCACCAACACCGCAACGTTTCCCGCCCTTGTGTTTTGGTTTTGGCCGCGACTCTTGGCGGTGCACGTTCTCGAAAAGTTACTAGGAACCGTGTTCAACCAGCTCCGAACGTAAACCTACGTCCACACTGAAGCTCTACTTATTCTAGCACCTTGTTGCCTTCCTCTTTTTCCAACGAATGAAAATACAGGTACGACAGGTGTCGCTCAGTGTGGACATTGCTTAAGGGTTTAGCTGGAGAATTAACTGGTTTGGAATAATTGAAGATCGTCGAAGACCTTCCCGTTGGTTTTGGCAAGCGAAGAAGTTACCAGAGGCAATTCTATCTACTTTTAATTGATTCGAACGCGAAGTTCCACCAGAAGTTTTTTTCCTGTTTGAAGAACAAATTGGGTTCCGAACGGTGGAGAGCATTTTCAAACCCTTCTGTTGGTTTCAACGAGGGAACGTCTCCAAGTTGTAAAGTAACTAGGAACGCAATGTCTATCCAGTTCAATGCGACTTGAGCATAAGAATGATGTCTGACTAGAATTTTTTCTTTCCTTTCGTTTTGATTTTAACATTAAAACGGTTCGAAACAGTCGAAGAGGATTTCTCGCAGTTAAATCGGTTTTGAAAAAAATAACAAATATAAATGATATAATAGAAGTTCTTTCTTTCTTTTTATTTAAAGAATATGAACTACTTCGAGAAGATCGGAGAACATTTTTCACGCCTCTGTTGATTTTGGCAGCCATTCTTAGTTGTGGAAGAGCATGTCCCGCGTCTAAGAAGCTTCTGACAACACTGTTCGTCACCAGAATTATTTCTGAAGATGAACGAGTTCTGAAGAACGATTTCAATCTTTCTTCCACGCTCGTTTTAATTAGAAACGACTGCAATCTTGACTTCCTCGTTTAACCCTCGGACAACGGACGATTTTTATAGCTATACAATTGGCAGTGCTTAGGACTGTTCACAGCTCTAATTAATGATTTTGAAATATTTACTTTTCATGATATCTCGTGTGGACACATTAGTTTTTTCGATATCCTCGATGAAACAGCTATTCAGTTGGTTTAATTGCCACAAATTGAGTACTTAAATGACAATTTGGATGTTCCCGGTGAAAATAGACTCCGGCACAGCACTCGGAGTGTTAAATATAATTATTTTATATATTCGTGGATTACCCTGAATAACTGGAATTAACTCGGAATCGAACATTATCCTTGTACCAGTTTCGCCAACGATTTTTTCTGGAAATGTTCTTAATTAGAACCGAGGATTCCACCGTCTGAATGCATCCGACGCCATAAATCAAATTTTACGGTACACGACTCGATAGTTGTTTTCTTTTCCTCGAAACGCAGCGAACAACGCAGCCGTTCTTCAATCCAGTGACACAGTCATTACCTCACGGCAAAAAATAAACAACTACATACTTGTACACGTTATTGCCATAGAGGCGACAGATCTCCGGTGACCTAATGGCCGTATCATTGAACAAGACACACGTTCGGCAACCCTAGTCGCTAACTACGAACAATATTACAATCCACCGTTCACTTCCTCGACTCGTCGGACATTTAACCCCCTCTCTTATGCAGTCAACATCGTAGATTATTAAAAACCTTTCTGTGTTTAACATGTTTGCACGAATTCTCATTACAATACTATAAATCAATACAGGGTCATCCGTTTTTAAACGGCCAAACGTTAACCAGCTGTAGAGGACCCCAAATGGAACAACTTTTTCCCCTATCACTTTTTTTGTTTCGGCCTTAACGTCCAGATAATTGCAAAAAACCATCATTTTTTGAGTTTACATAAAATTCAATATCTCAGGACTCCAATGATGAATCTTGATGGCTTTTCCTTTGTTTAGTTTAAAATAAGTAAGGGCATCTTTTTTATTAAATAAACTTTTCTGTATGACCTTCGGATCATGGTTTTTTTGGCGTGGGGCACATCGCCACTTTCCAACTTATTTCTTTCAGGCTCCACGGTGTGCCCCACGCAAAAAAAAACAATGATCCGACGGTCATACAGAAAAGTTTATTTAATAAAAAAGATGCCCTTACTTATTTTAAACTAAACAAAGGAAAAACCATCAAGATTCATCATTGGAGTCCTGAGATATTGAATTTTATGTAAACTCAAAAATGATGGTTTTTTGCAATTATCTGGAAGTCAAGGCCGAAACAAAAAAAGTGATAGGGGTAAAAGTTGTTCCATTTGGGGTCCTCTATAGCTGGTTAACGTTTGGCCGTTTAAAAACGGATGGCCCTGTATATTAGCGAGTAAAGAATGCACATTCAGAGAAATTTTGTAATATTTTTTAGAGGAACAATAGTAAATTGTTGAAAGAAATACACTAAACAGGTACACCCGGTTGACTACGCAACAAATAACGAAAAATTTTCTAGCACTTTTCGAAAAACCATTTTTGCTATAAGAAATACGCGCTTTGCTAATTGATTCGAGCGTGATCAATTTTTCATTACTCTTTGGAACAGCGCACAATTAATTAAACGGTGAATGTGTTAAATTAAAGTCATCCGTCCCAGGAGCAATACTTAGCACATTTTTCCGTTGCGTATTCTACCCGAAACTTTTTACTCGGGTAATAAATCAGTCCCCTAGCGAGGGTTAGCCTAAATTATCCCTTCGAGAGAGAGAGAGAGAGAGAGAGAGAGAGAGAGAGAGAGAGCCAGCATCGGACGGAGGCTGTCTATAATTGTTCCTTCCTGTTGATGATTATATTGGCGTCATCTAGAGTCGGACAAGAGCAAGAATCAGCATTGCGCCTTTTCGAGAAACTGCCGAGGACCGGCTCCGCGCTACCTGAGCTTCCTCCGGTGTATCTTTCCCTGCGTTAGGCGACAGTTTATGTGCTCTTTGAGGAGTTGTAGAGAGACGACGCTTTCTCGGCAGGGTGCCGGACCATAAATTAAGGGAGGATGTAAATATTTGGCAATACTGTCCGGAATTATTGCGTGCCGTTCGCAACGGGAGTCCCCAGTGACCCAATGCCCCAATGACAGCCGGGGCCGCAAGGGATGTTGGCAATTTCTCTTTTACAGCAAATCGAGGCGAATGCCAGATAGAGAAGAAGCGAGAGAGAGAGAGAGAGAGAGAGAGAGAGAGAGAGAGAGAGAGAGAGAGACAGAGAAAGAGTGGAGGAACCTCGTCCTTTCGGCATTCGTAAAAGTTTTCCCGAACGTGACGGAGAAAGGTGGTGCGAACCGGTAGTAAAGCCGAATTTTAGGACCCGTGATGCTTCACGCCCCCGAAAATCTGCCGCAGCCCATCCGTGAAGAACGACACCCGGAGAAAAACGCTCACCGTAGAAAAAGGCTTCCGGCGGTCGATACGCCGCGGTCATTTATTTCGCCCCCGGTCTCCCATCGAAATCGAACCGCTCTGGAATTTCAAGGCTCCCAACAACAACAAAAAAATCGAGAGGGAAAAAAAGGATCGAGATGTTACTCTGTTGCGCGTGCTGTATACCAGCTAATGGTTCACGCCGATCAGCTGAATCGTCACGGTTCCCATCGATCCTCTAACGAACCGGTTTCTACCTTTTTGCAAATACGCTGGAGAACCTCGGTTATCCGAATCACAAATGTCCGCATCTTTGCAAGTGTGAGCAGTAGGGATGGGATCAACTACCTCGCAAACAGGTTCGAACCTTGATTGATGGAATTCGAACTCTCTTCCCTCAATGATTCTAATAGCGAAGTCGTATATTGGCGTTTTCAATATTTTCAATTTCCCAATAATTTTGAATTTCGTCTACTCAATTTTCTTATAATAATTAGTAAACAGTATTGTTTAAGATCAGTGATGGCACTGTCCTTTGAAGTAAATTTCAAATAAAACACTTGAAAATAGTAGAAGCAGGCAATAAAATTGAAAAATAATTCGGAGTGTAAAGAGTTAATGAGAAAACGATATTTTAACCCTTCCAGCGCCATTTATTTTGATGCGATATATTGTGTGACGCTGAGATGTTCGGAAGACTTGCTACGAGATAGTTGAAAATTTTCACTGCTTTTATATTCAAACTAACAAGAAAGGTTATGTTTAATTTTGACGTGGAAAAGTTTGTAGCCTTGCGATGTTCGGAAGACTTGCTATGAGATTGTTGAGGATTAGGATAGTTTTAATATTAAAACGAACGAATTGAGTAAATGTGAGGTACGTGTAATTTTGGGGGAAGTCAAATCTGAACCCTATCAGCGCCATTTATTTCGGAGTCTCCTTGTATGTATACGAGTTTCTCGTTGAGATAAACGTCCCGAGCGCTCGAGCGCTTCTTCTTCGTCATGGTGTAAGGTTCTTTTTATCGAATCGTGCGCGATAAGTAAATATCATGCCGGTTGTTGCGTTTAAAACAGTCTCCAAGCTATCGCGAGAACAGTTTGCGGCTGGCGGCAATAGATTAGGGTAATTATTACTTCTGGTAGTTTTGTTGATAGCAATTATTGATATTAGCATGGCGAATACCAAATATATGTAGCTAATTGCTCGACAGACGTCAACGAATTTTCGAATTCCATCGCGCTTGCTCACGAGGATGACGGCACACAATTACGTGTATTTTCAATTTCTTTTTTGAATGAATTATGAAATCGCACGGCGACGAGGCAATTCAGTGGAAAATGGTAATTCTCGGCTAGTCGATTGCCTTCAGATTTATCGGTCGGACATTTTATATTTTTCCTGGTTAAACCTTGCCTTTCTTCTAATTACGCATTCAATGGTTAACCAGAAGAACATGAATCCGGCGAACTTACGAAATTAGTCAATCGTTACGATAATGTTGAAATCATTTATGGAAACAGACATACAATTTTTATCAGATGCTAATTTTACCAACAATATGCTTGTAGCTAGACCGTGCACTTTTATACGAATTAGGAATTGTCTGGATTGCCGATTATCAATTGTTCAATTATTATTAATTTATTAATTATATATTCCTTCATCAATAAGACTGGATTTATACGAATTACATACAGTGACTCCCATTAATCTCTAAACAGGAGAATAATTTTTTTAATATTGTACTGTACGATTTGAACTTTCTTCGGAAGCTAGAGCAATTAGTTTACTACAGGATGTGAAAATAAATTTTTTCAAAAATTGCATTTAGTCGGAAATGTAGAGAAAATATTAAAAGTTACATTTTACAACTTTTTTATGCGGGCCTATATTGAATGTTTAAAAAATACGTTTTGCAGATCTCCCCTCTAGTGTTCAATAGATTTAAAAAACAGAAATGTGGTTCGCATTACATTCCGGGCAGACACTGTAGAACAAATGTTCTCGCGGGATTCCTCGGAAATCGTACGCCGTCCGAAAAAGGGTCGAGAACGCACGATCGAAAGTCGAAACGGTTCCCGGGGGCAGGCACCGATAGACAGTGTGTGTCGTGGCATCTGGATGGTCGATCTCGGTCCCCGCGAAATGTGAAAGTTCGCGTTCGTGCGATAAAGGTATTCGTCGCCGTTTATTATGCTCGTGTAACAAGCGAATCATATTTATGTATTTAGTCCATGGAAGTTTGGTGTGTGTGTGTTACCAGCACGCAATTTATGTATCTGTCCGCTGCATCGGGCATTGATTGTGCACCTTGAGGTGCAACCCGGCCGGTTCTTTTTTTATCAGCGATCGCGATTAAGAAAAGCCAAGGACAGCGCGCACGCGCGACCTTGACCGAAAAATCAGCCGCGGGTATGATTAAAAATTTGCGATCCGCGGCGGAACACGAGAGAGGGCAGGGAGGGAGAGAGAAAGAGATATTTACCAAGGGATGGTGTTACCAATGGAGGGGAGAAGTAAGTCATCGTCGTCTCTCTCAATGGGATCTGCTAACGACAAGATCGTGTTTTCAGTGACGGAGGAGCTGCGGCCTCCTGCAGGAGCAAGTTGCCTTCGCAGGAGAGCAGCAACAGGATAACGCGAGCCAAGGTTGAACAGCGAATCGGGTACGAGAGAGAGAAAGAGAGAGAGAGAGGGGGGAGGCAGAGACCCGGTCTTCGAAAGGTAAGGCCAATAATAATGATCGCCGGCTCTAATGACCGGCAATTTCCCGGGCAGAAATAATTCTGTCCGAGCCAGACAAACACCAGGCGAGCGCGGCAAGACGCGACTCCACGCGTATTTCTGTCTGGAATTCCACGCGACCACTCGTTTTCACGTGTTCGCCACTTTTCTACAACCCTCTCTCTTCATTTTATTCGCCGTGTTCGACGCCGGAACTACCGAGCATTAACAGTAAACTTACCGATCATCAAAAGTGACTGATGTGTATAGTTATTGGGTTGGCAAGAAAGTAGTTTCGGTATTTCAAGGTGAAATGGAGCCCAATTGTTTTAATCAAGCAATGAACTGTAATTAATACGATATTTTCCCTTTTGTTCGATGATCTTTTGAAAGGAAGAATAAATGAAAAAATATTTTATCGATTAAAGTTCATCGTTTGAATAAAGAGATTCGGTTTTATTTCACCTTGAAAAATACCGAAATCACTTTCTTGCCAACCCAATGTATTATAAAAATAATAGGATTATAAATTTATTTATATTTTTTGCGATTTTTACTATAATATATATGCTGGAGTCGAAACATATTTATATTCAATAAATGCCCATGAAAATACCTTTACGATGTCAATGATTGTCAAACAAAAAATCTAAAATGACTCGTTTGTCCCATCCAGGTTTTTAGTGTTAACCGCGGATGATCTTATTTCGCGCAAAGCAGAGGCCGGACAGCTTCATTTGTTTTTAATATATTTAGATAATTCTAGAAACTGTTTGACGTAAATTGAGATAACTCGTGGCAGAACTGAAAAATGTCGGATACGAAGGAATTACCATTTAGCCGTCGTACTTCTCGGACGTATTAACATATATTTTGATAAAGAAAATGTACACAAGCTACGAATTCTTGGAATGGTTACAAATGTGTGTTTTGACAAGCTAGGAAGTAGCCGTTATCTACAATATTTAAATAAGTTGCTTCATTTAAGAGTCGCTTCTGAAATGTTTCAACAATAACTTTGACGCGCTACCTTGAATAACGTAGGTGTTCGAGAGTATGTGCGTGGTTCCATTAAAAAAATCAAGTTGACCTTCAAAGGTTACATGTACACAGTGAACCACGAAAGTATTCACAAACGCACGTTAAAACAGTATAACTCTTTCATAATTGTACCAAACGACCCGATGTTTTGTAAGCAATTAGAAGCATTGGTTTACTAAATGATTTGCAAACAAGATTTTCCGGTAACATACCGGTATTTTTCGGTTATTTCTTCCTAGTCGTTACAGAAACCGAAATATCGGAATACCGATATGACGTCTTACATTCATGTCTCGCGTTTGTCCTTCGCACGGAGGGTTTTACGACGAACCGTATTTACATTGTTTAACTAATTTAGATGGCTGTGCTTCTTGACCGTTCTGGGGTACGTGGTACATACGCAGTTTCTTTTTATTTGTAGCATTTCTTTGCATTGGGAAAACCGACAAACCAGGTAGTTATTTCGGTTTCGGTAGTATAACGGTTTCGGCAGAGAATATCGGTTATACCTAAATCGTTTAACGATTTCGGTATTATTTCGGTTCTGGTACGGTCTCTTGACACAATACCGGTATTAAAATTTCACCGGTACATATTAAGTCCCTGTTTTAAAATGAAACAAAACTCAATTTTGTATTCCAGCTATAAACTTTTACCAATGATGATGACCTGAAACCGTTTTTGGCCGATAAAGACCAGAAATTTTATGAGGGCAGCGTTGCGAAGCTACCAGAAAGATGGCAAAAGATCATCGAACAAAAGGAATTGGGTTTTATTGCACCTTAAAATACCGAAATTACTTTCTTGCCAACCCAATATATTATTTTATATTATGTCTCAGGACGAAAGTAGAGTTGAAAAGAGCTAATGAGTACCCTTCGCACCATTATATTTATATTTTTGTTCATCTCTGGCAGCGGATTTTTTAAATATATTTATGACAAAAATGAATAGGTGTAATGTAAGGCAGTAAAGGTATTAGAAGAATTTTAAAATGCTATCCCTGCTTCTTCTTTTTCTATCCCTCTATCTACTACTTTCATCGACAGTCCGTGTTTAGCGACAGGTTGGATTCGTATTTGCTAATGTTGACTAATCGTTATTATCACTGTTATGTTCCAGACGCATTTAGTTGCTTGCATAATAAAAAATACAGAGAAGTACAAAGCATTTCTTCAAATAAACAAACTCAATTAATAGGTACACACAAATGAACAATTTGGCAATTTGACAAATACAATTTGACCGTGTCTCTATGAAAACATAGTGTCGGTCAAATCATTTGTCGACGATTTCACAATGTCGACGAAAACATAGTGTCGACGGAAGTTATTGTCGGTCAAATCGTGTCGGTCAAATGAGTTGTCGACGAACCCATGGTAAACGAATTTCTATTTTCCCTCGAGTTTATGGCAATTCAGTTAGAAAATTTGTATTTAGCTAAACATAGAAACGGAACCACTGATGATCTCGAGCGGAAAACAATAAGCCAATATACCCCTGCTAAAATTTCGCGGTGTTTCCTAGAATTCCGGCGCGTGAGCGTGGCTGGTGTCGTGATTGGTTCTCGTCGGTGGACGCACGCGTGCGCTTAGGATCGCGCGCGTAAACGCATCCGCACGTGCCAATTCTGTGAGCACCGGGCAGCCAGGCAGGCAGGCAGGCAGGCAAGCAGGCACGGCCAGATGCACCTCGCGTCTGCACCTAGCACGTATTTATATCGCGTGTGTAAGACGGTGCATTAAGCGCAATAGTAATCCCGAGGCGAGTCGGTTCAAGAGCCTGGCCAGCCAGAGAGCCAAGCCAGGCTAGCTAGCAAGCAGCCAGCTATCCGGCTAACTAGCTGGCTAGATAGAGCGGCGGGGCGATGAATGGGCGAAAGTTCTTTCCTCCTCTTCGTGTTCGGTCCGTAGCCGGTCTTTGTCCCTCCGTTAGCCAGCCGAGGCACGTCACGCGCGAAAAGTGGCTCATCCGCTTTTACTTTCCACGGCAGCTTTCGTTGGCAATGGTACTAGTTACGGCTGTTACGTTAAGCGGTTACGAGAGAGAGACATAAACGTTTCTCGCCGCGCCGGTTGTTTCGACTTGCCCGCGAGCGCGAAGTAAGCCAAACCGGCTCTCTCTTTCCCGTTACCGTGGATCCTCGTCCTCGTCGAACGTCGACGTTCCTACTTCTCTGATCCACCGAGATCTCCGCTCTCACTTTCGTTCGCGGTGCCTACGTAATGCCTCCGCTCCCGTTTTCTCTTTTTATTTAACCGAGCCGATACCTACTCCGCGTCTTCTGCTCTCCTCCCTCTCGTTCTAACCGCTGTGTTTTTCTCTTTCCAACGTTCCCTGCCTTACTCGCCACCTACAGAACCACTATTTTATTTCGTCAAAGCCCGTGAATAGTTCTCTCGCCGCCTCTCTCGTTACGTAGTCGTGACGAACACCGGTCCCCGAGCTCACGTGAAACTCGAAACACCGGCGCGGCGTTTGCGTTTTCAGGCCACTTTTCGTACTCGTTACTGTACACTCCCCTTAACCCATTAAGCACCCCGAACTTTTGCTTTTCAGTTTCTGCTCCGAATTCTATTTATATGTGTTTCTAAGGGCTTCTCGCGTAATCGCACGGAAACAACTGATTTTTAAGAATTTTCTTCGGAATATCTGTTGAGCAGTCAGATCGTTTAGTATAATAACTGTGTTTCAAGTAAAAAAACATCGAAGAAATGTACCATTTGAAATTGCTAATGTTTTAAATGAATATTACTGCGCTGGAGTGCGGACTTTTATGCAAAATTAAAGTTGTTTAGATTTGTTGCATGATCCTGAAGCCACGTGGATATTTAGTTCGTTCCGTAATCATTTGAAGTAGTTGAAAATGATGCAGCCACACTTTGAAAAAAGTTATTCGACTCAATTTAGCCCTGTCAATTAACACTTGTGTGTGTGTGTGTTCAACTTATTCAACCTTTCAATTAATATTTTAAGGAGTAGCTGGATAAAAGCGTCAAGTAACAAATTGTTTGTTCTCTGTGAGAGAGTTTCTGGCGAGGTATTTTGTCCTTTTTTGATGAATCAAGATATTCCCTTCATTTATTCAATGATGTAACTGACTGAAAATGTCATTGCACTTTAATGATCGTCCTAAGCGTTGAAAATATAATTATGTGAATAATATCGTAATTGTATATGTATAGATAGAAAATGAAATAGACGGAGACAAAATGTCTATGATTGAAATCATGTGTAAAAAAACGTACATTTAGCTTTCGTCTGGCAACTAGAATTTTAGTATGTATTACACAATCTTGTTCGTTTGCCATAAATCATGGACACAGTGCGTAAAGACGTTTGTGCAACGGCGTGCATCTTTAAGAGTTACCTTTGATAGATTTTATGATTTACGAATATCCACAGGTGCGCGAGCATAAAATTTAATTCCATCTGTCACGTTGCCTATTTGCAAACGTGATTAGTAACAGATAATATCATTCCGTACATTTATTATACATAGAATTGATACCTGCAATATTCCATAAATCGCAACGTATACTTTCGTTTCCATCTATCAAGCGGATCGACGCAAGCAACCGGATTCCCTCTGTGGTGGCGCACAGTGGGCCAAACCGACGAAATCTGTGTCAAAATCAAAGAACTTTCGATAGAAATGTGGTAGAGCGATGAAATTTTTTTTAAATTAAAGCTGAAACTTTGCAGAATATGGGAAAATAGGGAGATTATGGTACGAACGTTTTTTAACGTTGAGAAAATTCGTTAAACTTGCACAATTTCGAGAAAATTGTGGTTTTTCCAATACCACGCGCGGAAAAAATTTTTTTTGAACATGCTGTACTTCATTTCCCGTAGATTTTTTCACGCTGATGTCAAATCTGGTCTCAAAATTTGTCTACGACCTCAGGATATTGCAAAATCGATTTCTTGAAATTCTACATGTTTAACGAATTTTCTCAAGATTAAAAAACGTTCGTACCATAATCTCCTTATTTTTCCCATATTCTGCAAAGTTTTAGCTTTAATTTTTAAAAAATTTCATCGCTCTACCTCATTTCTATCGAAAGTTCTTTGATTTTGACACAGATTTCGTCGGTTTAGCCCACAGTGCGGCGCGGCGGCTTTGCAATTCTTAACCTACGACACAGAAATTTTCGTTTCCTTTTTATCGCGCGTATCGTTTGTGGAATCGATGAATATATAAATAACGATGATTCACGTGTCGGTATTCAAAAGATCCGCGGTTGTATGCAGCGCTTTCTTAACCCGTCGGAAATGAAATATGGAAATGCACTTATGCATAATCATCGAAGGAAACGCGGGGAGCGCAGCGCGTAAGAAACCACTTGCCGTAATGGTCCCGTAATACGAGATTTTATTCGGATCTATCCAGCTTTAATCGATCCGTAATCTCCGTTGATATCGCTGGCTGATATCGGGCTCGGTAAACAGATGTATTTATTTGTATCAGCGCGGAATCAGCTTTTCCTTTTAGCTGTTCGCGTCCATAATTAACATTGTCGTCGCATACTTCTGTCACGGATAAATTTCCCTTTATCACGCTTATAAATTATAATATTTATAGACCACGCGTGTGTCCGAGATCGAGCATGACACCGAATCCTGTTCGATAGGCATGATATGCATTTTTTGACAGAGAAAATTCAACAGTTACGAACTCTGCCATTAACCTCGACAAGGTCACTGGATCGTGGAACTTTACGCAGATTTACATTGACACCTGGGAGAAACTGGAATTAAATCGATTGATTTTCATGAAAAATACATTTTATGCGAAACAGAATAACTTTTCTATACAATAATTATATACCAAATGACCTGATGTTTTGTGAGCAATTAGAAGCATTGGTTTACTGAATCATGTGCACAAGAAATATTTTCGAAAAATTACAATTTACCCTCAATGAAAATTTACAATATACGTTTTGTAGATCTACATATGTTAGCTATACACATGCTGAAAATTTCATTGAAATCGGTTGACGCTGGAAAAAACGACACGCATCGAAAGATGTGCAATTCTGTGGATTTTAAGCAGAAACTGATCGAAAGTCGTGTAAAACTACGATTCTCACCAATTTTAACCGCTTGTAGCTCGTGTATGTCAATCGATTTCGATGAAATTTTCAGCAGGTGTGCAACTACTATAGATCTACAAAACATATATTATATTTTACATTTTTATATTAAGGGCCCAAATAAAAAGGTTTTAAAAAGTACCTTTCTTATTTTTGCAGGCAACCTTGTAAATTGCAATTTTTAGAAAATATTCCTTGCACATCTTTCAGTAAACCAATGCTTCTAATTGCTTACAAAACATCAGGTCATTTGGTATAATTATAAAAAAGTGATTCTGTTTTAGAGGGTGTACGGAGACTTATTTTACCGAGTGTACAAGAGCTACGTAAAAATATATTTATGATGCATTCATAAAGATGCATTCATGCGGAATTATCTAATAAATTAATTTCTTTTTTTGCTATATATGTATTACAGAAAACGTTCTTGTCATTTTCAAAAAGTAATGTGAAACAGTTTTGTGTTTGACCTATTCATTGTCTCAAATCTATAAACTCTGCGATCAACTGTTCATCTGATCATTTTTTGAAGATTCTTAAAAGATTATTCAAATCGCAGAATACGGAAAAATCCGTCCGACATGAAAAAATTGTTGCCTGAATAAAGAGTTCCAAACGACGACTGGTAGATAAGAAACTAGTCGACGGTATTTTACTGAATAAACATGAAAATTACAGTTTTCAAAGTGTGGCTGCATTACTTTCAACGTCAATACGTCAGTACGTGAATCGATTTCGATGAAATTTTCAGCAGGTGTGCAACTACTGTAGATCTACAAAACATATTTTGTATTTTACATTTTTATTAAGGGCCCAAATAAAAAGGTTTTAAAAAGTACCTTTCTTATTTTTGCAGGCAACCCTGTAAATTGCAATTTTTAGAAAATACTTCTTGCACATCATTCAGTAAACCAATTCTTCTAATTGCTTACAAAACATCAGGTCATTTTGTATAATTATAGAAAAGTTATTCCGTTTTAAAGGGTGTACGGAGACTTATTTTACTGAGTGTACAAGAGCTACGTAAAAATATATTTACGTAAGAGTAGTTACGTGTAACTACTATAGAGCTACGAAACATATATTTTTTAATTTTTATTAAAGGCCCAAATAAAAAAGTTTTCAAGAATGCCTTTTTTATTTTTGCATGTAACCTTGTTAATTATAATTTTTCGAGAATCAACGCTTCTAATTGATTATAAAAAATCAGGTCGTTTGGTACAATCGTAAAAAAGTTAATTAGATTTTAAAAGGTGTACGAATACTTTGTACACCCACGCCACGGTATACCAGAATACACATAATTAAATTAGGGCTAGACTTAACCCTCCCAGTCCGGATGTATTCGAAACCCAGAGTATCATAGTCGTCCTTGAATTATGCAATTTCTGGCGAATTAATGAAATGCTGTATTAGGGACAATGGAAAGGGGTTTGGAAAATTGTGTTTTAAAAAATTGATAAATAAGCGAATGGTCCTGAACATGTTTCGCTGTTTGAGGGTAGAAGGAAGATGGTCCGAAGAAGTAAGAATCAGAAGGATGGAAAAAGAAGTTTGGAGGATGAAAGCAACGGGAGATGTTTAATCGGGACCTCTCGCGGTTGAAGTTTCCCGGGAGGATGGAAAGTCGCGGCGGAAAACAGGCTGACCACGAGGCGGCAGGAATAATTTTTCTATCGAGGTCAAGTTGAAGAGTTCGAGCAGAGTCGAGGAAGGACGGTGGCCAGTGGGAGGTCATCCGTGTCGTTGTTGTTCGTTATTTTTAGCATGTTGGGGCGGCATTTTTACCCTGTCTTATTATTACCGGCGCAATGGTGTCGGACGAAGGATAGTAGCTCAATGAGTCACTAGGATGTAGTCCCTGGAAGATACTGGTTTCTAGACCGATCTTCTAGAACCTGAAAACGTTTACCGATCATCTACAGGGTGTGGCGGACGGGTGGTACGAATAGAGTCGGAAAAAGGAATAACATTTGTTCGTTTCCCTCCCCGTTTTCGAGAAAATCGAGTCTGAAAGTGCAGCGAAAACATGTACGACTACGGGGCAAGAAAAGAATAATTAACAAGCCTGCTACAAAATGTTTCTTATTGTATTAAATTATATTGTTTAGTTTGATAGTTATAGTAGCATCGTGATAGTACGGACTTGCCCCGTGTGGTAATACATATTTACAAGGGCAACGTTGTCCAGTGATTAGAAATGATATTTTAGAAATTTCCGATCGCGATCGAGTGAATCGACTTCCGTATTTTTCGCGATCAATGTCGTCCGTTCGTCATTCGCTTATTTTTCTAATTTCTTGCGCTCCTTCCCGGAAACGCGACGACAATGACGATGCATGCTCACGATTGTTGACCGTTATCAGCGCCGGGAAACAACAACGCTCCTGGCGGCGTCACAGTCACCGTCTAGCAGGCTGCAGCTTTTTCTAAACACGCGAATTTTCGAATCGCTTTCGCAATGATTGATCATCGCACCATCGTGGATAATGACTGGAGCGCGTGTGACGCGCGGTGTGCAGGTAATTGCAACGGTAATTTACGGCGTCTTAACGGGCGCCGCGTGAATACAAAATGAGAGTAACGCGGAGAAATATCTGCGTAATATGTCGGCGTGTATTCTAACGAGCTGTTCAATATGTGTTAGGTGGCATAATATTTAAATGGTGACAAACATTGCTCGAAACGACCGTTCTCTGAATTTTCCGCCAGCGACTCGAGTGAGCCATCACGCGAAAATGACAATCTGACGTGGAATAACACAATTATCGATTTTTCACAGTTATTCGCTCGATACGTCGCACAGTGGCACCTTTCGTTCAAATCGGAGACAAAATCAAAGAACTTTCGATAGAAACGAGGTAGAGCGATGAAATTTTTTTTCAATTAAAGCTGAATCTTGGCAGAATATGGGAAAATTAGGAAGATTATGGTACGAACGTTTTATAACCTTGAGAAAATTCGTTAAACTTTCGCAGAATAGAGCTTCAGGATGACGTGTATGTCAATGATTTGCTACAGCGCGTACACAAGTTTTGACATCCGGTGTCAAAAATTCCGGTTTTTAAGTTATAGACCCAATAGAAAAGAAAAGAAACTGGAATTCCAGCGGCGCGGCGTGGGAATAATCATCGCGATTTCCAAGAAGTGTAAACCAGTATCGCCGGGAATAAAACGGCCGCGGCCGGTCGGGTCCGCTTGACGGACTCGCGCGCGTTCGCGTGCATTTTCACACGCAATCCGCGGATACCTTGTTCGTCCGCGGGTTTCACTCTCGACGAGCAAAAGCAAGCAAGCAGGCAAGGCACGCGTGAGCGTGAACGCGCGTTTGTCGGATTAGGCGAGAACGCGCGGGATCGCGAGCATGTTGTCAGCGTTGCGCACGTGTGTGGGTGGCGGAGCGGTGCGCACGTGGGTACGAGTACGGGAGGCGCTTAGAGTTACGGCCTCCGAGTATACATATAGAAAATTCTGTATACGCCGGTGGCACGCATGCGGATCTACGAGCGTTGGTAACGCGGCGCTGCCAGCCAGGAATCAGGTCACTCGTATCAAACTGACCTACATACCGTTATCGCCCGTATTATCGCCTTTGATAAAGCGCTTATTAAACGTACAATTATGCCGGGTAAAGATTCAAGGCGTCGTTGCTCTTCCTCCAACTCCCCACATGCCTCTCCTGATCGATTCCCCCTCCACACCTACACACCTTCTCTTTCGGACGGACACGAATTCGCCGAAATTCCGCACAATGCCTCGCGGCAATCCAACCGGACAATGCTCGGCACGAGGTTTAACCCCTTGGAATCCGGAGATTTCGTTCGCCGATTTAGCCGCTGCATCGGTAATAATTTATCGCAGGAAATGGCCTTTCTCGGGACATGAATCCGCGTTTACTCCGAACCTCGCGCGCCCCTCACAAAAGAATACTGTTTCGTTTGAACGGCGCACAGGCCAGCAACATTCTCCTTCTGTTGCCTTTTTCAAATCGTCGTCGTCGTCGTCGTCTGGAGAAAGATATTCCTCCCTCACCGATTTTCGGTACACTTTCCTCAAGGAAATAAGGAAACTAAGTTTCACTGTAGGGTATCTCTTAAGGTATTTCTTAAGCAGCTTTTGTTAGCTGTCCACCCCCGCAGAGTTTACTGAAAGAAAATATCGTAATAATTCAAAGCTTCGTACAGTTCACCGAAAACTTGTAACAGGATAGTTGGCTATTCGAAATGTTTTTTAAAAAAAAGAATAAAAGAATAATTATCAGACTTCGAATGTTTATGTAATTCGCATATTCCAGCATTATATTCCAGCATTTTTCGACAACTTTCAGAAGCCATAATTGCATTAAGATCCGCAAATAATGAGATCAATATAAAGGTATAAAATAAAATTTATTCTGCCTGCTTTTACTTTGTAACCTGCTTTTTAATTTGTACGCGCCCATTTTTGTCATAAATGCATAAAATCCGCAGTCTAGTAATAACTGTGTGGCAAGAGTTTGATACCAAGAAGGTTAAGTTTTTACATATCATCAGTTTGAAGTCCAACTTTGCAAAAACTGGGGCTCCACCTTATCCGATTGACGATTACAATTGAAAAGAATGTAATCGTTAACCGCAATCAACGACTAGAAGTATGAGTTTAATTGTTAATTGCGATTAACGATTGAAGTAGACATATATTCGTCGATCGTTGATTAAATTTTTGCCCAACTCTGGTTTTACGCGTCTCACGATTCAACAAGAGATTGAATTGGAGAAAATTTGAAAAGATTTTTAAATAATAATAAAACTGTCGGGACAGTTCGAGCGTCGGTCTGCCAGTGATAATAACGCGCGAGTCGTGCGTACTTCATGCGGACTAATAAACGACGCGATAAACGCTCGCGCGCCGGTGTTCGAAATCGAAATTCCGTGGGGAGCGGGGTGCAATCCGTCTTACGAGTTTCTGAAACAGTTGCGAGCAGCGGAAAATACCGCGATTCCAAAATGAAATCCCCCGGACGCCGCGCCGGCAATATGCAAGTTTCAAGGCGAACGGAAACAAGTTGCCGCGACTTGTCCGCATTGTTTGGAATAAGAAACGAGACGCGTTGCGACGAGGTAGCCAGTCGCGCACCCCTAACGTCGTTTCTTCGCCCAAGTTTTTCCCCGGCTCGACGGTGCACGCGTGCGACGACGCTTTCGTCATGCACCGAGACACAAAGTGCGGCTCGCCAACCAGAATTAATTCGCTTGACCCATTTACCCGATGCACTTGGACCACCTTGTACTACCGGTATCGATGTGTGTTAAAAGTGTGCGCCCACGAGCACAGCGACGCGTGCGCGCACATCCTCGCGCGTTACCTTTTCGCACGACAGTCGAATTGAAATCGACCGCTGCCGAACACAACATTGATCAACACCGCCGCGCCGCACAGTGGGCTTATTTTTTCAGATAAATTCAAAAATTGGTGCAAAAGTGGTGTCTCTCCGTCTTTAATGATCGTTTAAACATGTTTAAACAATCATAATGTATGAATATTACATACCATTTTATTCGGGAAAGTCTAAGGAATCTTTTGCTGTAAAGATCAATTCAATATCTCTTTATAATAACATCACAATATTTGTTCAAAGTTGACAAACAGGTCATTTTTTCAAATTCAAATTTCGCACCACAATCTCCATAATTATCCCATATTCTGCGGTTTCAGCTTTAATTTGAAAAAGATTTCATCGCTCTACCTCATTTCTATCAAATGTTTTCTTTGATTTTGACACAGATTTCGTCGGTTTGGCCCACTGTGCGGATCGAAATCCTTTTTGGCTGTTGGACAGTGTTATCAGAGCGACGCGACGCGACGCGTGCACGAGTTTCGCATCCAGTCAATTTTCAGATTGAAATTTTGCCGCACAGAATTTTTACTTTCTGAAATGAAGAATTGCTGTTTCTGAAAATTGAACATGTACACTTACAAGGGAAACACCCCGAGTGTCCGACTTCGATTTTGACAATTTTTTGTGAGATGATGGTACATGGATCGCTAATGATGTCTGCAAAATATTAGGTGTAGTTACTCGGTAGTTTTAAAGATATAAACAATTAAACTTTCATACCTTGTTGATGTATCATGATTTGCAGCTCAAGCTTTCGAAGTTCAATTGTTTATATCTTTGAAACTCTATTGAGTAACTACACCTAATATTTCCGAGACATCATTAGGGATGTATATGTATACCATCGTCTCGCAAAAGACTATCAAAATCGAAATCGGACACTTGGCGTCCTTGTCTTGTTAGCAACGAATACATTTTCCAGACTGCGCCTCTAATAATTTAGCGCATAATCTACACAAACTTTGCGAATCAATGAACATAACTGATAAAGTAAAAAAGAATTGTTTCCAAGGTTATTTTTTACTTCACTTTTTTAATGCTATCCTACATGTATATCCTTTTTGAAATTGTTACGAGGCATGAAAAGTGGAATTGAACGATCTTAGTAACTATAGTAGCATTCGGATCATTTATTCTCGTGGAAAGAGTACATGATACGTAAGTAGAAACGGTGGGTAATGGTCAGACAAGCTAGCCAAATCGAATTCAATGGCCGTCGTACTCGATCAATTTATTTTGACATTTGATTCGGATTGCACAAGCTCTTCTGTCTAGGGCACGTCTCTCTCTCTCTCTCTCACTCTATTACTTCGATTACATCGCACACAGATGGATTTCGTGAAAATGTACTATCGTAACTGATCTGTATGTTTGGAAGACTATGATACTTTTATTAACCCGTGTACGCTGCTCAAAGATGGTTGACTAAAAGATCTCTACGAAGAAGACACACTTCTCTAGTCGGACAACAATTAAAACCACAGAAAGATGTGGACAACGTACACATTCTCGCACACCGCGTCTAAGAACGAGAAAGCCAACAGTGCCACGGCTTCATCGATTGTGTCACACACAGTATACAGCCTAACCCCTTTTCGAAATCAATAGTTCGTTATCGACGTTCATTCATTTCCCCTATCAACGGACAATTGTTCCTTAAGACCCTTCCCACCAACTGGAAATCACGAATTTCCGAACCGAGATCTGCGCAGGTTTATAAATCAAACTGCACTCTTCGCGGTTTTATGGAACGTTTAAGGGTGCAGTTTGATTTGTAACCCTGCGCAGGTCTCGTTTTTATGGAACGTTTGAAACAAAGGTCCGCAGTCTTCGCGACATTCTCGGGTGCTAGGAGAATGAATAGGGTTGAAGTACTATCGAGTAATAAGTCCGTTCGTATTTCTTAACACTTTACCTACCGGAAGCCTATTAATAGGATTTTCAATAATTGTGCTGCGCCAAAAGAAAGCAGAGAAATTTTCTTTTACATTGCAATCTTAAATGAAACCACTGGATGACGTTATTGAGGGTGACTTGTTTTAGTTCACAATGAAAATTGCTGTTGCTATTGAAGATTCCATTAAAAAGTGTTTAGCCATGTACCATAGATTTTTCAAAATTATACAATAATCACCGGTCGGTAATGTGTTAACCGAGTTCACCGACACATTGAATTTATAATTCCTAAATAGAAAATCTTCGGCAGGTGTGTTAGGTTCATTGTTAACCCTAACCGTGCCACATTAAAATTACAAAGATCTTCCGTCAGAAACGATCCAATAAATTTCGTTATTTGATCCAGTATTATTATAAAAATTGTAAAGATCTAAATAAGTTCAGTCTTGCATTGGGTTGGCAAATAAGATCGTTCGATTTTTGTCATTTATTCCACTCTAAAAAAACCGAACGAACTTATTTGTCAACCCAATACTTTTCATAAAACAATGTGTATCCGACACATTTTGCAGCCGGTACGGTCAGTATTAACGGAGACGATTTTCATTTCGCGCGAAGATCCGCAATCTACATGTTACTGAACCTTTCCACCAGTGGTCGTGGTCCGCCCTTTGAGCGTGCCAGTTCCTCGCCCCGCGAGAATACAGTCGTCTGAGCGGCGTCTACGTCGGGGTTTGAAAGAGAGAGAGAAAGATTCAGGAGAGCAGAGGTGTCCGAAGAGTAAGCTGACAACCGGTGCTCCTTAGCTCGCAACCCTAAGGTCGCGTTTAAGTGAATCAACAACGACGGAGTAATAGACGTTGCGGGGAATCGGTATAGAAATGCGTCGGCCGGATAGCGCGCACCGCGTCGGCTAACGTAGAACAACGACGGGCAACGGCGAAGACAGATAGACCGAGGAACGAGGAGGGAACGAGATTAAGAGAGAGAGAGAGAAAGAAAAAGAGAGAGAGAGAGAGAGAGAGAAAGAGGGCTCTCGCGGTGGCGCGCTTATGCTCCCGCAACAACGTCGGCTCTCTCGGTTCTCTCATTGACCTAGTTACCCAGTACACTTGACCGCACTCCGCGTCCCTCCCTCGCCCCCACACGCCACATCCCTTCTTCCACAACGCTGCTCCCTCCCCTACTCTCTTTCTCTCTCTTTGTGTTTCCCTCTCTCGCTCTCTCTCTCTACCCTTCCGAGTGGCGCGTCGTCTCTGCTCACGGAGAACCCACCGTGTCTCCCCTATCTCTCTTTCTTCCGTGCTCTCTCGCTCTCTCCTTCTAGTCTGTCTCTCTTCGGTCCTCTCCCAACACCCCAACCCGCCATCATCGTCAACGACGCCGTCACCATCGCCGTTGTCGTCGCTCACCCCTGCCCTTCACTCGAACTGCCATGCCGGCTCACTTCGCTGCTCGCTTTCGTTCTCTCCACGCGTACACATCCCTTCGGATTCCGTCGTCAACGTTTCTCTTTCCCTCTTCACCTCCGGACTTCCTTCCTCCCCCTCTCAACCCCTCCGGCTGTACCGGCTCTGCTCCGTTGCTATATTCAGCCCCCTCCCGACGGCGTCGTCACGCATCGCGTCGCGACGCTCTGTTACCAGCGAGCTACGGATTCGACGGTCTGTCCATCCTCTCTCTCTCTCTCTCTCTCTCTCTCTCTCTCTCTCTCTCTGATAACCCTCGAGCTTAACCCCTTGCGCCACGATTTATTTTATTATAAAAAGCAAAATTTGTTTTTATTGTATAAGTTTTATACGGTGGTTGAATATTGACTAAATTTCGTATCGACTTATAGGGGGCTGTTAACGTGCATATTCCTTTTTTCGATCCCTTCGCATATAGTCCAGTCGCCAGGTACTTTTACCTGGAAAGTATTCCGAACTTAATGATATTTTGGCACGTCATTTGGGGGTACTCTAAAACAAATTTTACATTTTTTCGTTCTTTGCGGTTTTTATTGCAAATAACCAATAAGACCGAGAAACCATCCTACAGTGTTCTACAAATTCTGCTCGTTCCGCTGAAAAGCGTGAAATAAAAAGATTTTATAAGAAGAAATTAAACCGACTTCGAAAAAACGCATTTCAAAAAAGGAATAAAAAGTATGATATAATTTCCATTTAATTTATGCGAATTCACGCGAACTTAAATACAATACAATCTTTTCGGAGGCGACGTAAAATTGAAAATTTTCGACACTGGAAATTACGAAGATTCTTAAATTCTTCTACATGCTTTCACGTATTAATGTATCTTCTCTTCCCACCTATCGATTACCAAGTCCACCATATTCCAATGATAATCATAACCAGCATCATCTGTCATTTGGAAAATCTTTTTATTGTATTTAAGTTAATGTGTATTTGCACAAATCAAATGGAAATTATTTCATACTTTTTAGTGCGTTTCGTCGAAGTCGGTTTAATTTTTTTCAGAAAAATTTTTACAGCACAGCTTTCTTTTCAACAGCAACTTCTCGAAAGTATTTCTGAAACTGTTAGACGTACGTGTATCCTAGTGCTTTTCTAAGACCTCCAGAAGTACCACTATTCGTAATTCGACACGATCCAGAATAGACATTTATCAAACACCGAGGCATGAAAATCTTGTACTCGCACTTTTAGCGATTGTGGAAACCAGCAACACGCTTGCAGTTATGAAGTTGTGGGTAAATGGCGTGCGGTCTTGTTAACATGGTGCTTTTCTAACATCTCCAGACATACAATATATGTTTATCCCCATATAATTCAACACAGATGTCACTAGATCAATAGCATCATTTAGTACACGTGGCGCTTCAAATCGTCGCGAGGGACCGCGGTCACATTTGCGTGACTACTACAACGACGCAAATAGCCTAGAAAGTCGAACATAATCTCCGTTCTTTAGTATTTAAAAGCAGTATGGATTCCACAATATTTATGCAGTTTTTAAAACTTTATTTATGAGTTCGTCGGCATGCTTGACGCACGTTGAATCGGGTCATACACGATTAAACGTATCATACAAGCTGGTCGAACAGAAATGCAACAAACGGATCGAACAAGAATTGAGAGACTGCCCAGATGCACAAAGGCAAATTATTCAATAAA
Organism: Lasioglossum oenotherae; assembly: GCA_028455765.1. NCBI lineage: Eukaryota > Metazoa > Arthropoda > Insecta > Hymenoptera > Halictidae > Lasioglossum > Lasioglossum oenotherae. The sequence goes on along the minus strand of CM052294.1, from coordinate 2,663,098 downwards.
TTTTAATCTGAATATCCATTTATGGTGAAAAGGAATACAAAATGGAAATAAGAAACTCGAATGATCAAAGAATTCAATTTTTCATACAGTCAAGGAACTTGATATTGACGGAATACGTCGATTACAGTGCTCACTTCGATCAATAAGTTAATTTAGAAAATATTAGGTGTGCAAATAAGTTCCTTCCCCTTTCTTTTTTCTACGATCATAACTTCTGACTGAATTCGAATTAACTTCCCTATTTCGGTGTCATCTGAAAGTGCGTTCTTTTAGTTTTCAGAAGAGTCGTGATGAGCGCTCGAAGACTTTCCAGTCCTATGCAACAATTTCAAGTAGTATGTCGTGCGAGAAACATCATTTGCGTCGCTGCTTACACTTCGCATTCCAGCGTAGGAGATCAGCTGTTGAAGCTACTGAAAAATGGTTTGTGCGGCACTGGGAGTGCCTGAATTTATAGTCTTGTAATAAGAATTTGTGCAAACATGTTAAATAGAGAAAAAGGTTTTAAATAATTAATTGTTCTTGCCGATAAGAAGAATTGGCAGAAAGATTGGGAGTCACCAGACAAGATTTGATTACATTTTATATAATGAAACATTCAAATACATTTTAAGTAATAAAATCTTGAATTTGGGGAAAAAAGGGGGAAGAACTTATTTGCACACTATTGAAAGTCGGACATTTTACGTGGAACAACCTAATAGTTCGACTGCGGATCTTTACGCAAAATAAAAATTGTTCGCACTGATTGCAATACACAAGAGTGAAATAGAAATTTCTTTCTTCTTTTAATGATCTGATTAAGCTGAAACCAATACGTTGATGTTCTTAAATATTTTTAATACGTTCACTGCTTGAAATCGTGTGTATCCATTTTCGTCATAAATGCATAAAATCCGCAATCTACTAATAATCTACAATCGTCGATTACAGGAGCAATAGAATCGTTGGTTCGTTTCTGAACAGATCGTGTTCCAAATATCCTCGTGAAGTGGCAGAGACACCGGCAAAGAATCACACAAGCCCGTTCTCAAACCGCCAGCATTCAGCACTCAAGTGCACTTCCGTTTGTCACCCCACGGTCTTCTGCAGTCGTTCTATTTGTTCGAGCAAGTATACGGGCCGAGTGATTCTTGCCGTTGCGCGACGACCGGTGAACACAGCGAGCGGCAAGAATCACTTAAGCATTGTATACGCGATCACGCGGCTAATGTCGTTCCAAGTGCTCGAATAATTTGTTGCCGGTTGTGCCGTAAGCGCGGCCGGTTCCGAGCGGCACGAATCAATCCTCGGTACGCGTTCCGTCGCAACGGAATGATTAACGGCGTCGGCGCCGATTGCAGGTATTCCGAGAAAATTCGCCGGGATCGCTATAAATATCGTTCGCCACGGAATGAGTCGAACAGCCCGGGATGAACCCGAGGAGCCCCATGGATACACTGAGGATCCTTATTTCCGAGCCAATCGCAGATCACGGGAATTTTGTAGACAACATTTCTTTCTCCTCTTAATAATTTCAATAAATTATTAAGATATTAATAATATAATATAATATGATAATAATATGATATAATAATTTCAATAAATTATTAAGATGCCATTGCGAATTTTTATGCAGGCTAAAAATTGTCCGCGTTAATTTCAAATCCACAGATTTTCTTAACAATTCTAGTGGGTTGAATATTTCTACCGTTCGCGTATTTGCAAATTTTTGCAAAAAGTTGCGATATTTCTACTAATTTTTGTCACAAATGCATGAACTCGAAATCGAAATGAATTTCAAAGTACAGGGGCTGCACAGATTTCCTTAAAAATTTTAGTGGTACGGAAGTAATTAGACTGCGGATCTTTATGCAAAATAACAAATGTTTGCACCGATTCAAAGATACAGGAGCCAAATAAAAATTTCAATTTTCTCTTAATTATCTTGTTAAAGTGAAACTAATACACTGGCGATCTTAAATCTTTCTAATACCTCCACTGTTTTAAGTTGTACGTGCCCAGTTTTCTCATAAATGCATAAACTCTGCAGTCTCGTCATTAATGTTTATAAAAAATCCGGAGTCCAGTCATGAGCAGGACAGTCCCGATAGCGTGGGTCGTGCGCGACCCACGCGGCTCGAACGAAACATGGTCGAAAATTGGTGTGGCAGGGAGCGCGTTGAAAAAACGAAATGAAAAATCGATTACTTGACCGATCTATATTCATACTATACCTACGGGAGTCCCATTATCTGAATTTTCAATAATTGTGCCGTACCAAAAGGAAGCTTTAACCCTTTGCACTCGGTTGTCCCCTCTGAGGCACCACTAAATATTACTGTACCATTATTCAAACTATTGTTGACATTATTAAATATATTGGTATCTAATCAATTACTAAACATTTAGATATTGCATGAGCAATTATACCAATTTCATATCCATAAAATTTTAAAAATCATACGGAATGGAAGTATTCCAGATCGGACGAAATGTTTAATGTTCAAGTTAAAATAGCTCCGAGTGCAAAGGGTTAAGAATCGTTTCAGAATTGAAATTGTTGAAAAATGATGAGATAGTCGCCGGTAGGTGACGTGTTAAAACCCTCCCTTCGAACGGGATCGGCCGTCGGACGCGGCCGAAACGGAAACGGAGGTAAGAGTGTTTCGAAAGAAAGAAAGCAAGCCGGGCAAGCAGACAATGCTCTGTCTCTCTCCCGACCGGTTTCTGTTCCTCGTCGAGGAGAACCGATCGCGTATCACGATCGCTGGGAAACGTTTTAAAGCTCGAACCAGCAACTGTATGGTTACTAGACTGGAATTCCGCTCCGGTCCGCGAGCGGGAACGCGTTCGCTCGCGCGCTCGCGCGGGCGGGTAGGCGCGGGGAGAACGCGGCCGGTTCTTACCGGCCAATTAATGCACGTCGAATGGTAAGAAGTGCATTACGCACTTGCACTCCCATGTCGGCGAGCGCGTCCGCGCACAGAAATTATAATATCGCGTGCAGGGAACGGGGAGAGAGCGAGCCAGACGCTCGCTTTACGCTTTACACGCTCCGGCTTTTCGATCGAGTCGTCGTCGTGACGAAATCGTGGGCGGAGCAGAAGACAACGGTACAGTTAGCCTGGTTCGAGTGGCCTCTTGTCTCGCGACCGTGGCGGTCCCTCGATAGACGTCACTCGGCGGACCCGAGTGGATAACACGGAGCGAGGTGCAGTCATTTTTCTATCATTCGAACCGGTATTTTGCGAAGCCCCTCGGTCCACCGACCAGCTAAGCTATTAAGGGGGTAGTACAGGCTTGGATTGTAACTAGAAAATAACTAGAATCATACTAGGAAAATGCGTCGAAACATGGGTCCGGTACTTAACGTTGTTTGACCTTATTTGGGCAAATTTTGAGCTGGGTGAGGGCTCATTCTAAAGAGGAAGGTTAGATGCAGTGCGCTCCAGTCATCTCATAAGTCAAAAAAGTCTTTTAGAGACAGAATAATGCATTGAAATCTGCGGGTTTTCTCCTAGATTTTTTCTCTACTTTGGGGCCTCATATTACTAGTTATTAACATAATCTCGTTAAACTCATGACTGAAGCGCACTGCGTCCAACCTTCCACTTTAGAATGAGCCCTCTCCCAGCCCAAAATCTGCTCAAATAAGGTCAAACAATCGAAGCCCATGTTTCGACCCATTTTTCTAGTGAGATTCTAGTTCCTTCTTAGTTACAATCCGAGGGTATACTACCCTTGAACTACCCTTAACCTTAAACCGCCTTAAGGCGGTAGACTCGTTTCCAGGATTGGAAGGGTGCGGGATTCGCCTTCCCATTTCTCGTTAATACAAACACGGGCTTTTTCACTAGTCAAAAACGCTAGATGAAAGATCGATCTAGAGCGCTATCGCCTTCAAAAGTCCTATTTTTTCTGTTTACGAGGCGTAATTTGCATTATTCGGCAGCATGTAGCTGTGAAAATATAGGAAAAATAAGACTTTTGAGGGAGATAGCGCCCTAGATCGATCTTTTATCTAGCGTTTTTGACCACTAAAAAAGCCCGTGTTTGTTGCTTATGAAATATCCGTGTTTAAACAGTGACGTTAAACAACCGCAACTTTCTTTTAAATAACTTCGCTAGCCGATGATAGGAGCGTGTAGCCAACGTGTACTATCAACGAATTACAATTTTCTTGAGAATTGCATTTTTTGGTTATTCCCATGCTTCAATTACGACATTCATTTACGTTAATGAATGGTTAACCAATTTTGAGGTGGCGATTTCAACAGTCCAGTAATTCCAACCGCGAAAGAAACGACGTTTCCCAGGTTAAATAGAACTGATTAATTGCAAGTCACACGTTCTAGTGTTGGGTACTTACTAATCATCGACTCGCAGATAGCTCGAATCGATCAACGCTAAAACGTGAAATATTCGAGCAGGTTCGAAATTAAGCGATTACTCGAGACAACTACACTGACACCAATTCCAGGTAGAATTCTCACGATTATGCGAGCCTTGCTCCAGCTGCATCGAGTATTGACTACGATCCCAGGAAGTCATCATCGATGACTCATCTGTCCACGTCGGACGACATGGTAGAGAAGATTCTCGTCTGAACAATAGATCTGTTTGCCTGATATCGATTCGATAAGCGGTATCGTTGCATTGTTGTTACAATATTTTCATCGTGAACTGAGATTAATGCTCGGTCACGTGGCTTCCGAAGGGATTCGAGATTGTCGGGGGAATTGCTTTTCAAATGACGCTGATCGTTTGAAGGTGAAGTAAAAATTTTTGGATGTCCTTAAAAATTCGACTGGGAACTGAAAAGAACATCAGAAAAGATTTCGTGTATGTATAATAGTAGATATTCCAGATGAAATACCATCAACGAGTATCTACTATGAAACATCAAATTTCATTTCGAGCATCAGCATAAAATTGCTTTCTAGCATCATTGGTTTTGGAACCAAGTTCTATTTGAAGTGGGCAAAATCTTATAACTCGACCTTAAATGCAACGTCTATCATACATCATAATTTGCATTTAATATCATTGTGGGAACAATGGTCACACAAATCGCTACTATCCTGTCGATCCATGATACTGAAAGCGAACGTCTTATCGAGTAGACCGTTGCATAAGAAGTCCTCTAGCCGAGGAAGAGGAGCAAGGAAACGCGGAATTATCGGGCAAAGGAAAAACAGGACGCAGGTTCGCGACTTCGAAGCAAGTTGATTCGAGAGTGGCCTGACAAAGAGAGGTATCCTTCCCGGCGGATACTCATCGTTCTACGTCAGCGCCTCTTTGCAGCAAGTTCTCGATCCCTATCAGATCCGATTGATCGATCACCGATCGGGAGAGCAGGTAGCAGCCCGCAAACCGGCAGTGAGCAGTAGGCAGTAACGCCGCGAGTAGTTAGCTGCTCGGCGTTGCACCGGTGCAGCCTTGAGCCTATTCCACGCACGAAAGCCCCCGCCGCACGCCTGGCTGCACGCTGCACTTCACGTTCAGACCCCAGACTGACTAAGCTGACTCGAAAAAACCGCGTCTACCCGCGACAGTATTCGGCTGACGGTAAATTTAGTTATCGCCAAGCCCGACCCCGGTCCACCGATTTTCTCCCCGCTTTGGTAAGCCGGAGGACTGCTCGTGGCAAACACCTCGCTCTTGGCACCGCTGTCTCTCGCGAAATTCTTCGGACTTGTCCCTTCCTTTAGAAAGGACTAATCCTTTGCATCAACTCGCCGATCCGAGTATAAATTTCTTGTTAACAATCTACCGTGCAGAAGTCGTGGGTCTTAAGGCATCCATATTCGTTCTGAAAGTTTCTTTAACCATTGTGCAAGTCAACATCAACAATTTGTTAATGTTCTTCTAAAAAATATCGCAAAATTTCCCTGAATTTATAGTCTTGTAATAAGAATTTGTGCAAACATGTTGAATACAGAAAAAGGTTTTAAATAATTAACTGTTCTTGCCGATAAGTAGTACAATTTCTGTAGATGTGTACACTGAGAAAAAAATCCTGTCGAAACAAAAAATATATATGTTGATTCAATAAGATGTACTATTGAATAGTGCCAATATCATATGAACTTATTTTAATATTTAATACTATTGAATTTCAATAGCAAAACTCACTTCCGCCAATCATATAAGCCATTAGCTTGACCATCAATGTTTTCAAAAAAATAAGATATGGCCTCAAACCAATTCCAGTATAAATCAATACATTTCTCAAATTTTTTTAACAACATATCTGATTGAAGGAAAAGAAGAAATATTACGAATAATGATATACGGTATTGAATCAAATACTATTTTCAATCATTTCATGATAGACAATTCAAATACATCACGATTTGCTTCTAAATTTCATACTATTGAAAAGAATACATTGATATTCATCCAAGTAAAAAATTACAATAACACGCGTGTTATTGAAGTAACTACTTTTTTTCCTCGGTGTGGATAATCATTAGACCGAGCCAGGGGTCGGCGCCAACTAAAAATGTGTTGTTTCTTCTGATGAGCTGATGTTCAGGTGTTTTAGGGTGAAGACGTTGCAACGCGAACGGGAAAAAAGGAAAGGACAAGTTCGAGTCCGCGAATGTTTTCGCGAATGCGCACCTGCAGAGCCGTGACACGCGACCGCCATAGCACATGGGCCGTTCCGAGGAAGTGGCGCAAGTATGTTGCACGCGAAATGCATCTTTCATCTCGGTTTATCGAACCAGCCGCCGCCGCCGCCGCCCGCCGCGTCCGGAATCGGAACGCGATCGTTTTCGGGCGGAAAAGCAGTGTGTGGTGGAAACGGGCAGTGGCGTGGTGTGTCGGGTAGGCATCATTATTGGTGGATGGTCGATAAAGTTAGAACGAGAGATGGGCAGTGTAAACTTGCTCCCGATTTAGAGCCGAGCCCTTTTTACACGAAGCCAAGTAGGCCATGCGCGAAGGATGATGACGGCGCGCGGCGCGGCGTGGAAAAATATAACATTTTACGAACATGCAACTCGCCGCCGCCGTTGGGTATCGCCTCGCATCAGGCTGCTGCTCTTGCGTACCAGCCGGCCGGCGAATCAATATTAGAAAATCGCAGTCTAGTTTGCTAAAAGGAGAATCGCGCGATCGCGCTTGCGGAGGCACTCGCCGCGCTCTCGCCCGAAATAACGACCAAGATTCCACCTTGGAGAATAATTTCGTCGTTCGATGCCGCCGCGTGCCAGCCTTTATCAAAACCGATTCGGCGATCGCCCAGGAAGCGCGAGGGGTTGATGAACCGAACGATAACATCTGCGGAGCGACCCCGATCAAAGTCCGCAACCGCGCGCTCTGCTCCCGATCATCCAACGATTCAGCGATCAATGTTCTTCGAGTGTGAATTAGGGATGTCGATTTTTAATCGATTATTTAAAAATTCAACATTACTTTCATAAAATAAGTCGATTTTCAGAATCGATTCTTCAATATCCGATTTTTACCGATGTTACGAATAGAGAATATATTCCGTTCGTTTTCTCACAGGAATCTCTTCCAGATCGTCTCTGGCAGAAAGCGTCCTAGATAACCTTTCACATCATAGTTGAACCCTTTGATTTAGGACCGAGTTATGGCTCCGATCTCATTCGAAGTGACAAACATGAGAGTCTGGCCCTAAGTCTTAATCTCTAAACACGATTAGATTATGAACAGAGTATCCCATTCATTGTAGCGGTATACCTTAGATTCTTACTCGCGGGGGATAGTACTTCAGTAGACGCGTATCGTGTCACGTCGTGCTGCATTTCGGAAAGTTAACTTCTAGTGAGATCGGGCTAATGTACCTTTCAGATCAAAGTTTAACCTTATAGATCCCGCTTGCTCGGTTTATAGTCTATTCTTATTCATCGTTATTTTTTACCGGGAAAACTTATTTCTTTTTATTCCATCTTGTTAATGACTTAAGCATATTCAGATGTCTTTTTTCAGCCGCTATAAGACGGAATAAAAAAAAATAGGTTTTCTCGATAAAAAAAAAATAACGGTGACCTTGAAAAAATAACAGGATGAAAGAAATTATTCTTCTATGATATTCCTTCGATACCATCTAAATTATGCCATAAATATCTTTTGTGCCATTAAAAATGAAGGAGATATTTAGGTGGCTTTCTGTATAAAACGAAAATGAGGAACAGGTCGTGTAAAACCTTCACGGTGCACGTGATAGGGTAAACATAAATTTTGTTGGTGGAAACAAGTAAGCAGAAAAATTGAGAAGCTTAACTAAGAACTATATGTAAAACGAAAGAGGCCAGAAAGGTTCAGTAGGTGGAGAACCGTTCGCGGTTTAACTTTGCATAGTTCAATATTCAAAAGGTGTGTCGGAAAATAGTATAGGAATTATTCGAGTACAAAGTTTATGCGGAAAATACGAAGAATAGTAACGGAAACAAGAATGAACTTATGTATGGAAGTAATTGCTATTTCTTACGGAATGATCTTTCACCTGTCGAGAACTATTCTTGACCTAAATGCAAGCGATTTTCGAATGATCGCATTATGGTTTGTTCCATTGCGACGCGACAACAACGTTGAGCATTACAAACAAAATCGAAAATACTGAAACTACAGTGTGGGAAATAATCAATGACAAGCTGACGGAAAGTGTTGAGAAAGTCAAACGCGTATGCATTTGTTGCATGCGAACAAAGCCTCCTGTATGCAAAATATTGTCGAGTAATCACGTAGTGGAGCATAAACAACGATAAGGTGACAGAAATTATTGAAAGTGAAACGCGTATACGTTTGTTGTATGCGAACAAAGTCTCTCGAATGCAAAAGATTTTTCAGTGATCACGTTGTGGAATACTGTCCGGAAAGTAATGCGACCACATTTTTCTAAAAAAAATCTATTAAACATATGGGTACAAACCTTTAAATTTCTTCAAAGTAGGATCCTTGGGCATCGACACATTTTTTCCAGCGCGATTTCCATGCTTCGTATGCTCCCTGGAAGGCGTTTTTTGGAACCTCTCGTAGTAGACCTCGTCACAGCCTCTTTGACGCGTTCCACACTTTCAAACTGGCATACTTCTAGCACATTTTTAATTTTTGAAAACAAGAAGAAGTCGGCGGGGGACAAGTCAGGACTGTACGGTGGTTGAAGAAGTGTTGTGATCCAACTAAGAAGTACCGCGTACTGTTTTCCCCGTAATCTACGGAAAAGTTTTGGTTGGAAGTGCTCGACGAGGCTGCGACGAGGGTACTACGAGAGGCTCCAGATAACGCCCTCCAGGAAGCATACGAAGCATTGGAAATCACGCTGGAAAAAATGTGTCGACGCCCAAGGATCCTACTTTGAAGAATTTTAAAGGTTTGTACTCATATGTTTAATAGATTTAAAAAAAAAGGTGTGGTCGCATTACTTTCCGGACAGACCCTGTATAATGATCAATGACAATGTCGAATGTCAAACGCGTATGCATTTGTTGCATGCGAAGAATGTCTCATAAATACAAAAAATTATTAAGTGATCACGTTGTGGAAAAAAATCAATGACAAGGTGACGAGAAATGTCGAAAGTCAAACGCGTATGCATTTGTCGCATGGGAACTATGTCGCTTGAATGCAAAAGATTTGTACAGTACAATCAGAATCTAGAATACTGACCTAGACTATAGGAAATAAACAATGACAAGATGACAGAAATTGTTGAACATCAAACATTTGTTGCTATACGAGTAAAGTGCAAGAAATTGCACTCCTGGATGCAAGAGGTTTTCAAGTGACTGCATGATAAGTAATCTGTTCCAGTATGCCTGAACGACAACGTTGTACAGTATAATCAATATCTAAACTACTGAAACCGGAGTGTGGGAAATAAACAATGACAAGGTGACAGAAATTATTGAATATCAAACATTTGTTGCATACGAGTAAAGTGCAAGAAATTGCACTCATGGATGCAAGAGGTTTTCAAGTGACCGCATGATATGTATTCTGTTCCAGTATGCCTAAACGACAACGTTGTACAGTATAATCAATATCTGAAATACTGAAACCGGAGTGTGGGAAATAAACAATGACAAGGTGACAGAAATTATTGAACATCAAACATTTGTTGCTATACGAGTAAAGTGCAAGAAATTGCACTCCTGGATGCAAGAGGTTTTCAAGTGACCGCATGATATGTATTCTGTTCCAGTATGCCTGAACGACAACGTTGTACAGTATAATCAATATCTGAAATACTGAAACCGGAGTGTGGCAAATAAAGAATGACAAGGTGATAGAAATTGTTGCACGTCAATGGCGCGTGCATTGGGAATAAAATCTCCCGTAAACAATTCGTGGAAGGTTTTCCCAGGAGTGTCTCCGAGATTTCTAAAACCTTGGCAATTCCGCGATAAACGAGTCCCCAGCGGCGCGATATGTTACGATTTCGCGAACCTGGGAACAAAAAGGCCGGCCGATCATAACGCGGGCGGTGTTATGATGATTCAGTGGTCATAACGCGAGCCATCGGAACTCGGTCAGGCACAGTGGAGCAACGGGCATGCATGAACGCTCGCGGAAAACACGGCCCCGCGCGAGGGCGCGCGACGATTTCGCAAAAATTAATCGCGCTCGTAAATTTATCGCGTTCCTATCCGTGAGAATCTCGGTGCTCCTCGGGGCGCGTACCTGTGGCTTGCGATGTAAAAGCGGAATCTAGGCCGATATAAATAGGCTGACACACCACGGAATAACAGGTAGCCTTAAACGCCGCATTACCGCCGCGCATGTTTTCAAAAAGACCCGAACTTCACCCGCAGCCCCGCCTTTTCGTCCGCTCGCTTTTCCGGGGTACATGATCATTGTTGTTTTACTTGCACGTGATCCATTGTTCGTCGGTTCACCACCAATTTAGTGATCTAACCTGTCAAGGGTGTTTTGGCCTGCAGTCATTGTTTTAGCCTCTGCCATTTTTTTAAAAAGAAATCGGAACAACATTTTGCCTTGAACTTTTGTACACTCGTTTGCTATAGTTTCGAGTATATGATATATTTTTCTCGAGCAGAAATAGTTAAAATTTTGTGAAATGTACTTTCCTAAATAAACCCTGTTTAACAAGCACAGTACCTTACTGGCTGATTTACAGCCATTTTTGGAATTTTTTTGAAAGAAATCTGAAGATCGTTTTACACTGAATTTTTGCACACACATTTACTACTGTATTGAGTATGCAATATATTTTTTTCAAGTCGAAATATTTGAAATTGCACGAGTTGCAGTTTCTTGAACATGGTCTCATTAAAAAGCACAGTGTATTATATTACTGGCTGATTTACAGTTATGTTTTAAGGTTTTATGCGATTTTCTGAAAAGAAATGAGGAGACCATTCTGAACAGAATTTCTGCAGATATATTTACTATCATATGGAGTAAGCGGTATATTTTTTTCAAGCCAAAATACTAACAATTATGAGTTGCACTCCCTTGAACAAGGTCCCCTTAAAAAGCACAGTCTCGACAGTCGATTTTTCGGTACTAACAAGGACATTAGTCACGATACTGGAAATGTTACCGTGAAACCACGGCAGAGTATAAAAAGCGAACTGCATATTTACGAGACAGCGGCAGTTTATTACCCGGGAAGACCGCTCTAAATATTTTCGTGACAATCTTTACGGACCACTATTTTTATTTCATTTATATTTATAAACGCGAAGACGGACAACAGTTTCCCGGAACGTATTAAATCTTCTGGTACCAAAAAAAAGAGGTACATGATGTAGAAAATTTTAATCATCTTCAAAGAGTTGCTTCGAAAAGACCAGTAATCTGCAAGAGTCACTTGGAAACACGAGAATCGAATAGAAATTTAGACCGTCCACTTTATATAATATTCACGAAAACGCGTGATGTGTAAAGTAAACGGTTGCGTATTCGGCGTGGCGGAGGAAGCCTCGCTCAAAGCCCACGCGAGAACGTGCGAAATTGAAACCGAAATTTTCTTGAAAAGAGGGAACTTGACACCTGACCCGGTTTTCCAGTTGCTCGCGAAAAACTACCCTTTTCAGAAAACTATTTTAACTAGAAAGCGTCCCGTCGACTCGGCCGGACCGTGCCGGAACGGGGACGAGTCCTCCGATTCGGGCTTAAAAAACGCAGGAGCTCGAGGTGCATACAAACTGCACCTCCTTCTTCTTTTTTTCTCTCTCCCCCTTCTCTTCTCCTCTTCGTCTTCCTGTTCTGTGTGCAACGAGCACACGTACCGAGAGAGTTTGCCGGAGCAACACGTCTCGCTCCGTTGCACCTATCCACGATAGCGTACGCGTTGCAAGCAACAGAAGAAGAAGAAGAAGAGGGGACAGAGAGAAAAAAGGAGAACGCCTACCGACATAAAATCCCCGCTAGTTATGGTCCGCGCTGTCCTAATTCCGACGCGACCAAAGGGCGTCCCTTTTCAGCCGGAATGAAAAGAAAGGAAGACGAAATTATGGTGCGCTGAACGCTTCTCTATCCTTCCAGATAATTGATACAAATTAATGCGTACCGCAGCACCTTCTATCATACAAGAATACGAAGAACTGCGCGTCAAACCGGTAATTAGTTGCGGACCGCGGACTTTGGAGATGGTCCAACTGAAAAATGATTCCTCGAAGTTGCAACTCGGACGATTCTTCATTCGATACATTAATTACTTTATTCAGTCCCGCGGCTGTGAATCGTGCTTGGTTATATTTAACGAATGCAATTAACACAGAAGCTATCGGAGCAGTGAAAGTAGCTGGTCTGAATTAATTCAGAGTTTGCGTGATTTTAATTATAATATAAATAAAATATATAAAACCGTTAAAGAGGCTACTTTTGCCATGTATTCGCAAGAGGATCGAACTCTCGATGCTTCGACCAGACCCTAACAGACGAGGTTGCAATAACTTGAGCGAGTTTCGCGACACGCGGACAGATAGAATGGAGGTGCGCGGCAAGTTCTACAGATTTATAGATTTTCCGAGAGACCTGGAGATGTCCTGGGAGTTCCCGAGGAGTCTAGAAGGAAGTCGGAGAGAGGAAACTGTCGCGTCTTCGGTCCCAAGGGCGAAACTCCGAAGAGCAAGTTTCCACTCCGCGCGGTGACGATGTTTCGCGTGGTTTTGACGCACCACGGCGCGGCGCGGCGCCGCACACAACGCAGCCGAGACAACGCGTTTTGCTTCGGTGCACTTAGCTACCTTTGTGTCCGTTTTTCTCTTCCTCCGGCCTCCCCCGCACTTCCCGTGGAGGACAAAAACGTCGCGGCGGCGACATAAAACCCCTAGACAGCGGCGTAGCCGCTATCGCGTGTATATCAACACCGTCCCAATTCCGGCGCGTATTGTGTCACTCGATTCTGCCCTGACGCACAATGCCCCGGAATCGAACGATTTGCCCGCCCATATTTTCGCAGATACTCTGCATCGAGATCGAATTGCTTTTGCTCCGAATAATTGCACCGGATTTTATGCATTTGGAAGATGAAATTTCAAACACTGAAAATGCTCATCGCAGTTAAAGACCGTCTGAATCTTGAGTATATTGTCGGTTCAAACTGTAAGCCAGGTAGTCGAGGTCATAAAAGTTGACCCCATCTGCCTTGCACGTTTTTGAAAATAACATCGAGCATAGTAGTAATCTCTCCGAAAAGCCGCTATTACTCTTCTGATTTGAGTGTTTTACAGATCCTAGGTCCGCATCTGGCGGCCAAATTCGAGCCATCTCCAAGTTTTATTCATCCATGCATTGTTCGAGTCAAGCGCTTTTCCCTGCGAGCGAACATAGCGAGGGATGGTCTCTTGCCAATTAACTGAGACGACCGCTTCCCTCAACAATTTCGAAAAAATGCCAATCGACGAATCCGGATGGCTCATTTCTTAAAGTCACGCCCTTCCCGAAGGTAAATCTAGTCTTCGACAAGTATCTTGTCGTTACAAGAATCTTGTAAGCTCGTCAGTAGTTGAATAAATGCAGAGTCTATCTTGTCTAAATTGCAAATTTATTTAAATAACATCCTTCCCCTCCAAATTTGAAGGTTTACGACTTTGTGATTTAAAATTCAACGACAACATCGACAACTCGGCAATTACACTGTCCAACAACCAAAAAGGATTTCGATTCTCACTATGCAATTCTTATAGAGTTTTCTGAGCTGATTCCGAATCTGTCTTTTATTTTTCTCCTATAGACGCACAGTTTTTGAGAAATTCGAGTTTGAAAAAATGACATATTTTTCAACTTTGAACAAATATTGTGATGTTATTATAAAAGAACAATTCAATATCTTTTATAATAACATCACAATATTTGTTCAAAGTTGAAAAATATGTCATTTTTTTCTCAAAAACTGTGGGTCTAGGAGAAAAATTGAAAACAGATTCGGAATCAGCACAAAAAAACTCTATAAGAATCGCATAGTGAGAATCGAAATCCCAAAAAGAAGTTGAAATTTGTTGGACCGTGTTATAAGTGTGGTAAAAAGAATTTCGCATGAAGATCCACACAGTCCAGAATCGCGAAATGAGGGGCATGAATTGAAGGGAGAAAATTACCCCCCCTCCACCAGTACCGGCTCAGTCACGTGACATTGTGACATTGGGAGTAGCGTCATAGTGGGGGAATTAAGGTCTAGTAATTATGTAATGCAATATATTTATTTTTTCTCTGTAACTCTCGAAACTGAACTGCTGTATAAAATGTTCAATATTGTGCATTCAGGTCGTAAATTGTAACATTCGGTACGCGATATTCCTTCTTGACACAGAAGGATGCTCTACATTTTGGAACAGGGAGCGAAAATATGTAACAGGGTCGCCGGGTTATCTCAAAGAAGAGAAGCAGCTTTTTCTCAAATAGAAGATCTTCGAACGTCTAATTTCAAACATTTAGTCCAAATGACCGTTTTCATTGAATTCTGTTCATTTATCCGCAGTTCCAACTTCTAGCAGCTATGACGAGGAAAGAAAAGTATGCTTCATTGATTTCGACAAGGAGAGTCACAAAATGGGTCAAGTCTCCATGTTTGCCACACCGCGAAGCTCCATTTCATCCTGGAAACATTTTTGTAACATTTAAGGTACGCGGAAACATTTCGGAAAAGTCGATGCACGTCGAGTTTTGGGAAATATTTGCAATTTGACTCTGAAAATGTGTTTTTTTTTCTTTTTACGTGGTGCGGCATGTTTTGCTACTGAAAAATCCATTTGTTGCCTCGGTTACGCTGGTATCTTCTACAACAAATTTCCTGCGGATATGAAAATTTCACATTTATGTGAAAACCGCTTTTTCGGGTTACGCTGGATACGATAGAATCGCTGGAATGTTTTAATCTTCTCCGATCGATAGTTAGGGGATGTTTGACTGTGTGGGGTTGGTTCGAGACGAGCGGATCATGTTTGATGATAAAATTGGTCGATACAGTCGAATAGCGAAATAATTAAATGTCTAGGAAAAGGAATGTTTGTACATTTCAATGGATCAAATGTAATAATTAATTGGGTTGCCTGCATTAGGACATTAAATAATAATTATTTGGACCAACACGTGTGACATTAATAGACTCGAATATTGCAGATTTAATATTTCAACGCCAATAGAATAATGCATATATAATTAGAAGGTTATGCGCAACTGATAGTCCACAGTTATGGAAACTTGTAATTAATAAAGAGCGCAACCTATATCGGTTTTGTATTAGTTTATAACATTACCGTGGCAGGAAACCTTTCGATTATGGTATGCCCAAGTTATTATTAGACTTTGCGAAGTAAAAATAATAACATCGGCAATGTTTCAGAATAGATTTTGCTTGGCGCGGCCCATTTCGCTCGGGTGTTAGTTTTCGCTGGTAGTATACACCCCTGGCAGTGATTGTTCGATCAAAATTGTTGGATATAGTTGTTGAAAGAATTATTTGAATTTACATGAAACATGAAAACTGGTAGTAAATATGTTAGACACTTTTCACGTGAAAATTAGAAAGAATATACAATTCATATTCCTTATACATCAGTGTCCAACTTGTGCCCCCTTTCTGTACATCATAAAAAAATAGCAAGCATTAATTTTTATATGAATATTCTCTTTGCGGCTGACTTCATCGTTAATGAGAATATTTTCCACATCGTAGACATGAGTATGTAAATAATAAATATATATACAGTGGTAGGCACTCGAGTTATTTGACTGAATAATTTTTGCCGCGGGGGTGGTACACGAAAAATTCCCGAAGTTCTCATTAACCCGCGCGTGACCCAACTTCTGAGCATTATCGTATGTGAAATAGAGCAAGAGGCGTGGGTGTGGGTGCTCAAAGCAACCACTGGCTTATCGATCGTCCGCTTTCCTCTGGATTGTCCTAAAAGTTCGACGAGCTTTTTCAACTTAACCCCTTAATGCACAAGACCGGAAACTGAACCAAAGAACTATGACACAATCTTTATTCGTGTATCGGAGACTCGCTGTAACTCAGCCGAGTGTACAATCGCTAGAGAAACAACCAATGAAACACAATAAAATAGAGATTGCGATATGAATTTTAACGAGTGAACTTGTTCAGGGAAGATATCCAATTTCCTTTTATTTCAGTCTCGATGGGCACACTTAAAGCTGTACATAAACGATCCGTTTCTATCCAATCAGGAGACAAAGTAACAAGTTTCCCGTAAATAAAGCTAATCCCACTACGAAGTTATCCAATTAATATCTGCTTGATACGTAGGTACTTTAATTGACCCATCAACGAGCGAATTCTTGTTGGACGATTTTCAAGTGAAGCGATTGGTTGTGGGATCCTCAGTGTTTCACGGCAGATTGTGGGAAAAGGAACGAAAAGTGTTGCTTCGGAAGCAAGCTATTGTACATCTCTCTTTTTGATTTGTTGAAGCATTTAAATCTTGCGAAATGCAAAATGACAGAAAGAAATAATACGGAACAGAGCCTTGTATAAAAATGAATTTTACGGAAATATTTGGTACACACTTTTCTAAAAAATGGGCCAATAGAATTAAAAAAAATAGTTCCGCCTCCATTGGAGTTGCAATGGTAAGAGCCGTCAAGGGATTAATCGTGGGGCTCGTACGAAAAAACAATTCCCAATTGGGTTTTATATTTTCCGTAGTGTATCTCGGTAACGGGAATGTTTTGAACAACCATCTACCGTACATTTTCCTGCAACGAGAATCTAAATAATAAACTGATTCAAAATAACAAATGACTCTTTTGTACAAAAATCTAGCTTACATTTTTATTCGAAGAGCGCGGAAAATAATAGAAACAGTCGGCACAATAAATATAAAGGGGTTGAAGTAGCCATTGAGGGGTGAATCATGACGTGAACGAGAAAATCGATCCCCAGCAGGGTGGGTATATTCATCCACGTATCATAATAATGTCAAATAATTCTTTCAAAAAAATCTAGATCGTATTTTTCTATGAAGGGGTGTTAAAATAATTTAAAAATTGAGTTACTCCGAATGGTGTTGAAGTAACGTAAAAATGCAAACCAAAAAGCAAAGAATCCTCGATTTTTCAAAAAGAGGCTGCAAAATCATTTCAAGGAAAAGCGATATCCTTATTGGGGCTGAAGCAGAAAGTCCGGTCAAGGGTTAAACCGTGTCCCCACCGACAAAAAAAAAAAAGAAAACGACTCCCGATCAGTGCGTGTATCTCGAGTCTCGAGTTTCTCGCGATCGTACGCGCGGGCGTAGATCGTTCCGTGTGTAAGCTCCATAAAGGCGTCACGCTCCGTAAGCAGAGCCCTCCTTGATCCAAATTCCAACCCGGGGTTGGAGGTTGAGCGATTCAATCTGACTTTAATGTTCACACTGGACAAAGCTGCTGCCGGTACGCGTTGAACTGTGAACCGCTTTCACCGTTTTATTTTTTTCCATTCCCGAACCGATTAACAAAGGAAATTTTTTCACTAAGCCCGGCCGCGAGGTGGAGAAAGGGGGGTCTCGACCAGAGAGAGAGAGAGAGAGAGAGAGAGAGAGAGAGAGAGAGAGAGAGAGAGAGAGAGAGAGAGAGAGAGAGAGAGAGAGAGAGAGGTGTGTTTGTGTGTTGCAAGCACCGCTCACGAATCGCTCCATGAAATATTTCACGTATTCCAAGAGCCACGTGTTTCCCAAGAAAGCGCGCATTCCCGGCCCGTATCGATTTGGAATCGCGTCTCCGCCTCCTCCGGGGAAAACTTGGTCTCTCCGACCATAATTAGAGATCGTATCTGGCCCCCGGAAGAGTCAGCAACGCTATCATCCCACGGCGAATGTTTGCTCGGAACGATACAGATTCATAAAATCTATAGACGCAGAAGATTAAATCTAAACACAGTAGAACCCCGCTGGTTGCACGAAACGGGACCGAAAACTCGTGCAAAAATCGAGGTTATGCTCATTTCGCCGTAGAAGGAGAAGGTAGAATGGGAACAGAAGTCTAAATCTGACGTGATTTTAGATCTTTAAGGACGTTTCCACGGGAAATTATTAAAGAAATATACTTAAAATATATTTAAAGTCGAAATAAATTGAATCTTGTCATTTTTCTAGGGTAACGTATACCAGAAGCAAGGAGATGCAGACATTTCTGCGCGACGATCGCCGGTTTTATCTGATAAAGTCGACGATAAGGAAGTGGCTGAGCCTTTGTTGGCGTTTTCGGTTCACGTATTGTATGACACGGTTGCGGCGCGGCGTCGCGAATGTATGAAATAACGGCGCGCACCGCGACGCTATGATTTATTGCACGACGAGTTGTAAAATTTTGTTTGAATGGTTATTGTAACGCGGCGAACGCGCTCCACGGAGAGAACGGCCCTTGCACGATTTGTTGTGCGGCGCGATTGCAGTTTACCGCGGCAACCAACGACGGCTCTCCCGCAAAACCTGTCGTGTTGCAGGCTTGATGAACGACAGATTGGAACGTGTGTGCTCGTTCGGCGACCAGTTGGAACGATTTTCTGTGCGATTTCAGCCGCGAACAGAAGCTTCGACTTCTCCTTGCGACTGACAATGAGCGAGCTACCTCTCGCGCCGCGCCGCGCCGTGGATAGCGTTATGACAAATCGTTAGGCGAGTGGGCGGTGCGCGAGTCGCTAGGAAAACACTCCCTTCGAACCCATTTTTATCCTTTCCCCTACGAAATTCACTTGTATGCCACAGGGAAAATTCGAAACTATATTTAGAACCAACTTGGAATAATGTTTTCGGCGCAACGCGGTTCGACCAAATTCTACATTATACACCTATAATATGTTGTAGGAAATTTAAACGTTTCGATTCGGATGTGAATCTGTTAACGTCCTAGGACCACGTTTGTTATAGAATTGTATTCTATTAGGGGAAAAGAAGGGTAGTGTGTTTCGTCCTAGAACCGCTGGAGGACTCATCAGTAAGACTATCTAGCGGGCCCTGCCTTAGACACAAGTGTGGAAGACTTTGAGGAAAGTGATTAATATACTAATTGGTGACAGTTCGGTAACTTTCCTCTAATAGAATCCAATTCTATAGCAAACGTGGTCTTAGGACGTTCACAGATTCACATCCGAATCGAAACGCTTAAATTTCCTACAACATAGCTATATAATGTAGAATTTGATCGAACCGTTGCGCCGAAAACATTATTCCAAGTTTATTCAAACAATTTACGATCGATAAGAATCCCTCCTTTATATTTAGAACAGGTCGAATCGGTTAGCTTCTAGTTTTTTTATGTTCATTGTCAAAACACTCGATTGATGCTTAACGCTTTGCATAACGTTTTGAATAAATTTACTTAAGAATTAGTTGACTATCGATCTTTATGTAAAATAAAAGTGTTCTATCTGCTGTCAGAAATGGAAATTAAAATAAAAATGTATTCGTCGTATTAGTCGGTTTAGTAACTCTAACGTGGCATAAAAACATTCCTGAAATTCTTCTAACGTCTTCACAGTTTTGTATTTTATCTACTAATTTTTCTCGTATTTGTATACAATCTGCAGTCTGTTAATTAATCAGACTTAATTACCACTGAATAAAAATCTTCGAAGAATTGGAGATTGAAATGTTATTACATAGTATTATTTCTAAACTGAGGAGTGGATGTTTATAACAGCTGTGCGACATATTGTACTGGTAATTTAAATTTTAATACAGATGCTACGCGGCCTTGAAGATACATATCTATTAGTTTATATTTCACGTTACATATTCATTACGACATTGAACCGAAAGCGAGTCTAATGTACATTTTATAAAATACGGCGGAAAAGTGAATAAAATATGTGCAATATGATATCTTTCGGCGAGTATAATTTTATAAATCCTGGAACCGAGATTTGGTGTAATTATTTTGGTACTGAAATTCTGATTGCAGTGAATTTATTTCATGAAACGTGTACGTGCACACTTCCTTCAAGATTAAAACTAAGCAATTTATCTGTGTACAGCATCATTTACTACGAACGCTGTTCTCGTTGAATAATAACACTGTTTTATGTACAGTTGAACGCTGCTCTAAATGTAAAAATCATTTTCCTGAATGCACAGTAATTTCACTTCTTTTCCATTATATAGGAATGACCACAGAAATTGCACCACTTGAAAGATATCACTGTTTTCGTTATACTTCACTCTCACACGAGCAGTAAATGACTATGTTATTACAATATCGTTGCATCAGATTACGTAAAACTGCTAAAAGACCAGGCTAAAACAAGTTGGTGTAGTCGTCACGTTCGCCTCTCTAAACGTCGAAGAAGTATATTTTATGTGGTTCTTTTCGGAGTGAATATACTGAGTGATATTTTGAACATAAATTACTTTTAAAAAAGAAATAATTACTAATCAACTATACTTTTGAATCACAGTCTCCCCAGAATGTACCCAAATAGACAAGTCACAGATAGAGATAGATAGAGATGGTATTGTAGAGGTAGCACAATGTCCAAGTGTTAAAGTAACCGTAATTAATTGCCAGTGAAAAAGTCACTGTTTAGCTCGACCTAGGACCAGAAAGGGTTCACAATCTTCCCAAAATGTATCCAAACAGACAAGTCATAGATAGAGATACTATTGTAGAGGTAGCACAATGTACAAGTATTGGAGTAACTGTAAGTAACTACAGGAGTAAAAAAGACTGTCTATGTAGCTCAACCTAGGCCAAGAAAGGGTTCACAATCTTCCCAAAATGTATCCAAACAGACAAGTCATAGATAGAGATACTATTGTAGAGGTAGCACAATGTACAAGTATTGGAGTAACTGTACGTAACTACAGGGGGTAAAACAACTTTCTAGCTCAACCCAGGACCAGGAAGGGTTCACAATCTTCCCAAAATGTATGCAAACAGACAAGTCATAGATACAGATGCCATTGTAGAGGTAGCACAATGTCCAAGTATTGAAGTAACTGTAAGTAACTACAGGAGTAAAAAAGACTGTCTGGCTGAACCCAGGACCAGCAAGGATTGCCAGTGTTCCCACAGTGTGTCCAAATAGTTAGAAAACGCGTGAAAGGCATCGACGACGATCGGAGGCGTGCGGGTCGAAGTCGGTGTCCACGCCGCGTCGGTCGGGCCAAAGTGGAAAGGGGCTATTTCGCAAGTTACAAAGCGATTTGGGCTTGAAGTTCGGTCACGGGGAGAGCCGCAGAAGCCGGTGAGGTAGGCACGGCCAGGTAAAACTCGGTTCGCTCGTTTCGTTTCGTTTCGGCTCGTCACGGACCGGTGCCCTGCTAGCTTTGCCCTTGACACAGTTTTGCTCGCGAGAGAGGAGCGCTCTTGCTGGCTACAAACTCGCTCTCTCTCTCTCTCTCTCTCTCTCTCTCTCTCTCTCTCTCTCTCTCTCTCTCTCTCTCTCTCTCGTGTCTCCTCGTGTGGACCGAGGGCGCCTCTGTCTGTCTGTCCGTCTGTCTGGCTGTCTGTCCATCCATCCGTTGGTCTGTAATCGCGAGCCGCTTCCAGACGGTTCGCAGCAGCGGCTTCGTCCGCGAGCAGCCCGATCGGCGTTCGCACAAGTTCGTGCCTGTGAGCTCTTGGTCGCCATGCAATGCGTTTCGCAGCGGCCTAACCAATCGAGACGCGCACAGGATCAACAGGCCCCACCGATTGTGAGAGAGCTCGCGGATCGGCCGGGCCCGTCCGACGATTTCGAAACAGCCGTAACTAAGCGTTTATCATCCGTCCCCGGGCGCGATCTCTGCGGTTACCTGGCTCCGTTTCAAAACGTGCGAAATTCGAGACGGATTTCTGCCAGAGATGGTCGTGATCTTTGTCCGAACCCTGCCACAGCCGATAAGTAATGCGCTATTTTTAGGCGATCCTCGTGGTCCTCGGTTTACCATACGCTACGCTCGAGCAAAATGCCTCGTCTCGATCCGATCCTCTCACGAACTTGATCTTTCTTTATTATTTATCTCGTCTTCTCCATTAATGTTCGTTACCAAACTGCGGATTTTAACACGAGCCGAACAAAATTTTCTTTTAACCATTCTGACAGGCTGAGACTAACACGTTCAAGCTGTTTTAAGCTCGACATTGATACACGCGATTTTTATCGCGCATAAAGGTCCGCGGTCTAGTAACAATAATAATATTATATACCAGAGTGTCGAAGTACATACACAATCCACTTCATCCGGTAGTTAACTCTAGAACTAGCAGCAAACACAAAATTCATTGCTTTATAGAAACAATACGATTGAACAAGGAATAAAGAAAAGTGTATGTTGAAACACGTCTCAGGAAGAAGTTTGTATAATTTGAAAAAATCAGGAACGAGCTATTTTAACCCTTCCGGTAGTTGCAGTAATTGCACGATTGTCTCGTAGAATAGTTATTGAGAAAAAGGCTTTGTATAATGATCTACAATCCAGGTGTGGCCAAAGTAGCTTGTTCGGCGGGCAAGTGTGCGCGTTTCGAAAAAGTTCCCACCGTGTTGGCGCAGCCCGGCCCCAATCGCTAGGTTCGGCTCGGAGTAATAACCAGCCGGCCTATTAAAATATTGACGAATTAAGGGGAAAGCGAGCCGCGCGTAGAAAGAGAAAGAGTTAATTGTAGATCGTGCGCGATGGCTCCCTTATCCTTCCATATGCCGTTCTTACATACTCGGACACGCATCCGTCTTCCGTGCAGGTGTTCACGCGTGAAGCGTGTCGGCAGCGTCGTTGCTGCGGCTGCTTTATATTATATTAAATACCACGTCGTTCTTTTAGCGGGAGACAACAAAGCGCCCGTTCGCCGCGGCGAACGTTACCAGCTCCGAACGAATTCCTCCCTCCGGAGAATACTGTTCATTTCGACGGCGAAATTCTGGTTGCTTGCCTCATCAATCAAAAATAACCTGGGCCCTTCACTGTGAGACCTCCATTTTGAATTTTTCCTTGAACCCTTTGCTACTCTCTCTCTCTCTCTCTCTCTCTCTTGATATGTGTGAAAGCAATACGATATTTGTGTAACTTTTTATGTAACTTCTGCTAATATTTTTTTTATGTTTTTCTGGTTAAAATGAGATCAAACGCGACGCACTTTGAATCGTATTTGTGTGCGTAATTCATGGCTTAGCAGAGATTTGATCTAACACTGTGCTCAAGCAACTGGTCTACGTATTATCAGAAGCAATCATATTTATATGTTACTAGAAAACTGTTCCACTCCGGTGAGAAAAAGTGCCGGGAATATGTTGACAAAAGTGTCACCAGGAGCACGAAATAATTAACCGCGAAATAACGTTGAGCTGTTTACTCGTCGCACAAAAATAACAAGATACTAATTGGCGCGCAAAAACGAGCCCGCAGACGCGCGGCCTATTAATTATCGGCCGAATTGGGTCTCGGTGCACGAATATTTCGACTAATACGAAAGTAGATCGGTCGCAATTGATGTCAGCTGCTCGAGAACTACGGTACTCGTTAATTGCTCGCGTGGATTACCGTGGCGGCCAGCTGAACCGTAACGTTCCAGTATTTTGTGGACATTAATTTAAGGGCGGATCTGATTAACGTCAGCTGCCCGTGCAGCGCGGGCATAGAGACTCATTAAGTGGCCCCCGCGAATCATCATTACCTAGTATTTACGTTAACGTCAGGAACGGGTCGAGTCAGGCTGAATAGTTTGGGGGCAGCAACGCGTGGCGAAGCAGGTCAGCTAAAATTCAGTCACCGGCGAAGTACCCGCGTCGACCCGTTAAATGCTCGCGACCCTTTAACCTATTTCTTGAACGTCGGATCATCATCGAACCCTCAAATCTCTCCGATGGAATGCGGCGACGTGTCCGATCGCTCTCGAACCAAACTTCCGAATTTTAATGTCGACACCC